>JAMKPZ010015537.1:0-24090 GCA_024699675.1 Amphibolis antarctica | reverse complement strand
TAAAAGAATTAACCTTGATTCTCTGTTGCAATTCAGCTTTTCTAAAAATGAGAATATTTAATTTCTTCATGCGGTGAATGTAAACCAACAGAAGAAGATGAAGCTTTTAATTAAGAGGCCAGCTGGCAAACCAGCAATGCTCACAGCATCAATCATTCTGCCATATATCAAATTATAATTAATATCCACATGATCTTCCAATTAAATTCATCTAATCATTTTTATACGTACTTGAACGGAAGATCTTTACCATCTCGAGGGGGTGGGCTTGAGAATTCTCCGAAGTGGGACTGTGGGAGCGAGGAGAATGCATCTATTCCGGTTGAGCTCAAACAAGTTAGTACACATGTATATGTTTGATTTGAGTAGTGTTTTTGAGTGAATTTGCCATATAGATCGAGCATTACTATAGTTAGCTTCTGAAATTAAGACAACAAGATTTCGTTTAGTAGTAACCTTTTTTGCTTTAAAAGTAATAAAGAATAGATTTTCCAACTTTTCTTTACAAACGGTTTCAATTTTTCTTAGTAAGAAAAAATTATATCAAGAATTTCTCACATCATCATTATATTAAAAGTAATTTTTTATTTTAATCAATGCCTAAGTTGCGAGAGTCAAAGGGATTTTTTTTCGAGAGAGGCCAGAGGAAGATATATTAAGAAAAATAATTTTATATCAAAAAATAATAAGTAAAATTAAAATTTTCGTATCACTTGTAAGTTTATTTTCACCAGATAATTGATTTTAGTAAGATAAATTTACATGATATCAAAGTTATATAAAGTAGCGACTCACAAGTATAAATGTGTATTAGAAAAAAAATTTACATAAAAAAATGACAAATAAAATTAAAACATTTATATTACTTATGAGTTATTTTTCTCTAATTAATTAGTTCAAGCGAGTTAAAATTGAAGATTGCAAAAATCCATTCTATTTATACTAATAAAAAATATAATTTTTGTTAAAAGAATTTCTGTCTTATATAAATGCTAGAAAGTTCAATTTTCTTTTGTAGATTTTTGTTTTTTCCAAATTTGAGAGATTAAACCCCACCCTCCTTGATCTACATATTTTCCTTCTACTCGTGATATTTTCTTCTATTTTTGAGGAATTCTGTCAGAAACACTATAATTTTTAATATTTTATTTTATTTCTTTTGTCATTGCAATGTCACCCGTAAATTTCAAGATCGTCTTGTTCTGAATTTTGAGTAAAGTTACAAATATCATTATTTTTAATCAAGCGAATTGCTGTAATTTAATTGACTGTAATCGAACCAATAATAAGTATCCATAATAAATTATAATTAATAGTACCGGTACTTGTAATTTCTTAACGTGAAATTTTGACTTAATTTAAATTTGACGAAGTAAAAGATGAAAAACCGAAGAATCAGGTATCGGTTTTCCAATTCCTGTTAAACACAAAAATTCCCATTAAAAAAAAACAACAAAAGCCCAACGGCTCACGCGTCTTTCGTTAGAATCGTAGGTCCCATGCACGTGACAAGCGGAAACCGCGGACGATGCTCTTCTCGATGCCCTTTTCTTTATTTTTTTAAAAACAATTAACCGTCGACTATTTATGTACACACGTGTACTCAAAAGATTTCAAATTCCAATGCCCATTCGTTCAAACGCGTAGAAAAATCGGGAAAAAAAAACCCGTAATCTTCTGGACATGAATGACTTGGACCTAGTTTATTTACACGTTTTTTATTTTTTATTATACATAATAACAATCCATATTAATATTTATTAAATAATTTTAATATTTTATATTAAAAAATTATAAAAAATATTTATATAATAAATTATATAATTTTTTTAAAAATGTGAATCTTATTTCACATAATGCTATCTTTTAAACAAACTTACCTTTAAATAATCTACCAATCAAACATGAATGACTTAAATTTAACAGTATTATTAAAAATATTAGCATCAAAAGTATCCAATAAACTTACATTTTATATTTTTATTTTATTAAAAAGAGGTCTATATTATTGTAAAACTTAAAATATAGTAAATCAAATTTTTTATCATTTTTCATTATTTTTTGTATTTTACAAAAACATAAACAAGGGGATTTATACATTAAAAATAATAATAAAGGATAGGAAACTTGTAGGATTTTAATTCTCATGAAGGTGTTTGTGTCGTAGCCTCGTTTAGGTAAACTCCATTCGAATTTTAAAATCACTTTTAATGTAATTATTACTATACAAACTTCAATGTATATATTTTCACTATTCTAATTATTATGTAATTTTAACTAACTCCAAGAGTTGGCTAAAGTTTTTCCTAAACAATAAATTTTTGTATAATAGGATATGATAAATTTTTTCTCACTCCCACCATTGAGAATTGATTGGAAAAAAAGAAGAGATGTGTTTGGTTACTTACTCTTCGTTGGTTATGTTTGTATACTTTCTTATAAATCTAATAACAAAACTTTTTTTTACTCGCTCGTATTTCATCTTTACTTGCACTTACTAATTGTACTCTCCTACTTATTGTTTACCAATTGCTCATAAATATATTGTCAAAACATTTTTCTACTCATGCTTACTTATTCACTTGCTACTCATGTTCACTCGTTGTATCAGAATTGAGTGAAATGAAAAAAAAAGAAAAGGTAAAAGGCAAAAAAAATAAATAAAGGGAAAACATGTAAAAAAAAGATGAGAGAAGAGTTTTAATGGAAATATTTATTTATGTGGGTGTTATTTTTTATAAAGGAAATATTGATTATTTTAGTTTGTAAAAAGTCTTATAATTTTGTATCAAATTATTGTTTTTAGCATAATAATATTATTCATTGAAATTATAAGGTTAATTATCTTAAATTTTAAAATTATTTACTTTTTATAATTTTAGTCAACTTCTCTTCGTACGTATAAACACTTGAATTTTCAATTTCTATTATTTTCTATTATATGTATAAACATTTGAAATGAAAATTTGGTTCCCATCATTTCTTATCATTTTTATTTTCCATCAAAAATTAAATTTTCGTTATTTTTTTTAATCATTTCTATATGTACAAACCTCCTATTAAGTATTTTTAATAATTTGAAAAGTAAATCTTAAATTTAAAGTAACTCTATTCCTTTAAAAAATATAGTGAAAGATGTTTGTAACTTTAACGGTGCCTACACAAATATTTTATTTTATTAAAAAATAAAGTCAATGCCATCTTTCATTCGATCGAGACATACGAGAAAATTAAAATAATTCAGTGGCAAATCTTGCGATATGCAATTAAAAAAATTGTTCGGAAAGTTTTTAAAATAAAATTATAAGATAAAAATTTATATATAAAATTAATATATAAAAATGTACCTAAAATTAAAATTCAAAGCGGAAGATCATAAGCATTCGACGCCTAAAATTCTTACGAGGACCCACGCGAGGGAAAAAGGTTGGCGGTATGCGAAGTCACGGTGTTCCGAACCTGACGTATTCCACAATCCATGATATCATCATTTTCCATATATAAATAAACGAGGACTGTTTATCTTAATAAATTTATATATAATTTTATATTTAAAGTTAAATTAATTTTTACTTTTTTTAAAAGAAACTTACAATATCAAAGTTGTCGTACTTGTATTGATTGACATCTTTCACAAGTATTTTTTAAAATTCTTAAAATTACATTTAACATATAAATTTTTATTACCTAAATTATCATGTAGTTTTAACTATTTATTTATAAAATTAATTCTAATTTTAATTCTCTTTCAATTTTAAAAGTTAAAAAAAAATACTCATAAATAAGAACCATCGTGTAAGAACAAAGGTCAACCTTGCAAAATAAATTAAAAGGTGGATAAGAGAGAGAGTTCATTCCATTTAAGGACTACACTAATGTTCTATATTTACAGTATTATACCTGCATGAATAGTTCATGAATCCGTAACATTTTGCGGTGCTATTAATGTAAGTTCATTCTCAGCATTTATCCAAAATTAAATGATACTCAAGGAATACGTTATTTTCGTAACATGCTGAAGGGAACCGCATGTATTCCACGATCCACTTCTCCTGCTCCAAATAAATTTTCATACAATAACCGCAAAGTCAGGTTAAGTTCTGCAAAAGCGCGTGATGGCATCCAGAAGGCCGACTTCCTCACCGGATCTGTGGTCTGTAGATGCCAGATCGGGCAGAAAAAAACGCAAGACCGGTGATATTTAAAAATGAGAACGGACGGAAGAAAGAGAGTCCTTCGGGAGGAAGACCGGGAGTGGTTTCCCGTCACCTCAACCATCTTTTCGCGCCCCCCCACTACATCGTAGTCCAGGCTTTCCGTGTTATTTATAATATAAATATATAATAAAAAAAATATCTATATATATATATATATATATACCCAGCACCTCCCCTCCTTCCATCGCCCTCCCTCTTACCCCCTTTACTGATCCCCGATCTGTTGCCTCAACGCCCATGGTTCTCTCCAACACGGCTTCGGAGTCGGACGTCTCCGTCCACTCCACCTTCGCCTCCCGCTATGTCCGGACCTCCCTCCCAAGGTATTTTTCACTCGCGACGGTCCAAGTACCTGTACTTTCCCTAGCATCTGCTGCAGATGTGGCGATGCCTTGCTATTCTTCTTGTTATCGTGCGTGCGTGTCTGTGTGATGTGGAGTTTTGCTTGTTTATAGGTTCCGAGTTCCGGAAAACTCGATACCGAAGGATGCGGCGTTCCAGATCATCAACGACGAGCTGATGCTGGACGGGAACCCCAGGCTTAATCTCGCTTCATTTGTCACGACGTGGATGGAGCCCGAGTGTGACAAACTCATCATGGCCGCCATCAACAAGAACTACGTCGATATGGACGAGTACCCCGTCACAACCGAGCTCCAGGTTCTGATCACTTTCCTTCCCCGATTCTTGATCTGCTTGCTGTCTGATTGATTTTGCTCTTGCTCATCGTCTCTGTCGTGGAAAACGTAAAATTAACTATTATCGCTGTCAAAAAAAAAAAAAAAAAAAACTATTCTCGCTGTCGATCTATTGTTGATTTGTGGCGATCTGTAACCGGAATTGACGCGTTATTATTATCTCCACGATTACTCCGATCGGAAGGAGAGGGAGAAGTTTACAGATCATATGGTAAAAACAGAAAAAGGACAATTGTGAACAGGGAAGGCAACAAAAAAGACAATCTCTTTTGGTAAACAAAATCAAATGTTAAAGAGACGAGCTTGTGCGAAGAAACTGGATTTTTTGTGTGGAATCAGTTCTCTTTCGTTTAGATATCAAAAATATGGATACTTTTGGTGATAATTTTTTTAACCCGGAGAGCTGAATAAAATTGAATAGAGTTGAAGTAGACGTTAATTTTATATATAATAAATTAAATAATAAAAATTTATAATTTATATAATAATATTATTATTAAAAATAATATTAAATTTTTTTTTTAAAAAAAGCTGAAACCAAAACCTGAGTCCATTCCGAAAACATTAGCTTTTAAGGTATGTGTTGACTTTTAATAGCCGGCTTTATTTGCGTGACGGTACATGTGGGTCCTACGTCGCATTTTAATTATTTTTTGTCTGATTAATTTTTTTATTATTGTTGTCATTTTTACATTTATCAAGAACTTTTTAGCTTTGTTACAAGTTTCATTATTTAGGCAAATGAATTATTGTATTTGATTTACGTTTAGAGTTGTCCATTGGTCGTGTTCAGTTGGACCAGGTTAGTACAGTTAAATGGTTTTGTTAATTGTTACAGTTTAGTTTTTGTGTCAATACGGTACGATCTATCTTGAGTACGTGCGTTGATAAATTTTTGTATTTATTTTAATATACTTTTATTAAGTTGTATACATTATATATTACTTGGTAGTTTGAATTTGATAATAGATTGGATAATTGTGAATTTGAATCTCACATTTTACTATTTTTAGTATTTATAAATTATATTAATGTTATATTAATTTTTAATAAAATTAAAAAATTAAAAATTGAACCGTGCTTATACTGTGTTGGTTCGGTACATTGATATCTCAATTTACGTCACATATTATTATTTATTTTTTGATTTTATTAATTTTTATATTATTACAAATGCTTATAATATTTATTTAAATTTGAATAGATGACCTTTCTCTCCGTGATCTTTGACCGTGAAATGAAAAGGAATTTGGTTACTTATAAATATGCCCAAAAGACAACACAATTTACCATATACGGTGAATTTGATCTTCACTAATATTTTCTTTTGGATTTTTTTACTTGCTTGCCATCAAACAATTTGATAATTACTTGCATGTCATTAACAATTTATGAGTTTTACTAGAATATTTTTGCAGTTAAGTTCCATTAAAAATTGACCATAACGCCCATTAAATGTTTTAAATTTATGAACTACATATAATGAGTTAACGGTGGGGATGTCAGGGTAAAATAGAAATGTTTTCAATGATGAGTTTATAAATATAAATTTTTGAATGACATACAAGTAATTACCAAATTTTATGATAGCATGCACTTGAAAATTCCTTTTCTTTTTGTGTTTTTTGTCCTCTTTGTCCTCTTCAAAAATATAAAAAATAACTAATTACAATGATGTAGAAGACACGAGAATTAAGCTTTATCATTTTGATATCCCGAGTGTTTCAAAATTCTTTCAAACTAAAGAGAATCACATTTCTTGAAAACCAAATAGAGGTATGGTCCATAAGATAGTGGTTCATATGTTTTTAATTTTGAAGGTTAATTTTTGGTATGGTCCATATCTTCTTTGCTCATAACATTCGTTCTTTTGAAGAATTTGAGATGTGAGTATGACTGTCAAATGGAAAAGATTTTTTGTAGTGTAGATTAGAAAATTGACAAACTGGACCTTGATGCAGAACCGATGTGTGAACATGATTGCTCACCTTTTCAATGCACCTCTTGGAGAATCGGAGACGGCAGTTGGAGTAGGGACAGTGGGCTCCTCGGAAGCAATCATGCTTGCCGGATTGGCCTTCAAGAGAAGATGGCAGAACAAGCGAAAGGCTGAGGGGAAGCCTTACGACAAGCCCAACATCGTCACAGGCGCCAACGTCCAAGTAATTAACTAAATTATCGCTCATAGGCGCGCAAGCCATTTCTTTTAGTCATGTATATACTTTTCTATTGCCCATTTGCATGTCTGTCGTGCAATGTCTAGGTCTGCTGGGAAAAGTTTGCGAGGTACTTTGAAGTTGAACTGAAGGAAGTGAAGCTTAGGGATGACTACTATGTCATGGACCCTGAGAAGGCAGTGGAAATGGTTGATGAGAACACCATCTGTGTGGCTGCCATCTTGGGCTCTACTTTGAACGGTGAATTTGAAGATGTCAAGCTCTTGAATGATCTCTTGCTTGTGAAGAATGAACAGACTGGGTGCGTACTGAAAATATCATCTCACAATCATTGAAATTGAGTAGTAGTGCCCTCTATTAATTCCTCCGGACGCCTAGCTAAAAACCTATGTTTTGTTGTGGGACTTGCAGATGGGAGACGCCCATTCACGTTGATGCAGCAAGCGGTGGATTCATTGCTCCTTTCCTCTACCCGGAGCTGGAGTGGGACTTCAGGTTGCCACTGGTGAAGAGCATCAACGTCAGCGGGCACAAGTATGGCCTTGTATACGCTGGTGTTGGATGGGTCATCTGGAGGAGCAAGGAGGACTTGCCTGAGGAGCTCATCTTCCACATCAACTACCTCGGTGCTGATCAGCCTACTTTCACACTCAATTTCTCCAAAGGTGTGTCGGTATACAGAAGCAGCAAATGCACCATACATACCTCTGTCTCAAGTCCAAACCACTTTTACTCATTAATCAGAAACTTGCAGGTTCTAGCCAAGTCATTGCCCAGTATTATCAGCTCATTCGTCTTGGTTTCGAGGTTAATGTCCTTGCGCGCAACTTGAATGATTATAGAAAAACTCGTCCTTTAAATCATCAATCACTTGAATTCCGGCATCTTTTGTTTGGTTATTTATGTCACGCACGCAGGGGTACAAGAACATAATGGAGAACTGCCAAGAGAATGCAATGGTCCTGAAGAAAGGGCTCGAGAATACCGGGCGCTTCACCGTTGTGTCGAAGGACCATGGTGTGCCACTTGTGGCCGTCTCACTGAAGGACCGCAGCTGTCACGATGAGTTCGAGGTGTCCGATTACCTCCGTCGCTATGGGTGGATCGTGCCTGCCTACACCATGCCAGCGGACGCCCAACATGTGACCGTGCTTCGTGTTGTCATTCGGGAGGACTTCAGCCGCACCCTTGCCGAGCGCCTTGTGCTTGACATGTCTAAGGTGCTGCACGAGCTTGACTCACTCCCATCGAGGTTCTTGGACAGCAAGCCTCCCACGATGGTTGTGAGTGTGAAGAAAAATGGGACGACCACGAAGGAGATCATAACCAAGTGGAGGAAGATTGTTGCGGAGAAGAAGATGAATGGAGTTTGCTAGATTCTTGGAAGAAGTCGTTAATGCGGTGGTGGTGTGATCGTAACCGGTAGTCTTCGTTTCCTGAATTCTTGTACCACGCACGCGCCCTCCTTTATTTTGATCTGTCCGGCGTCTTTGGAGACATATAATAGGGTTGCTTATGTTCATGCTGAATTGATTTCCGTTTATTGCCGCGTCTGTATTGCTAAATCTACGTACCGACTTCTGTTTGTCGCATCTCATAGGTGATTTCAAATATAGTGAAATCGAGTCATCATATATATATGTAAGTCCATTTTCTTATTATTAATGAGATCGTTGCAACAACCACTCCATGTCTGCATCTGTGAATTGGGTAGGAAGGAGACGGAGGAAAGGCGCTACAGCGGCCTTGGAGGCTTCTCCAGGAGCGCAGACAGGTAGACCTCCTCGCTTGACTTGGGGTAAAGAACCCACCTGTGCTTCCTGTACTTGAACTGGAGGAACATGTACGCGTAGTCTTCTACGTCCTTGCTGCTGCAAAAGAACTTGTCTATCCACAGGAGCCCCCCCGGGCGCAGCACCCGGTCCCAGTCGAACAGGATCAGGTCCAGCAGCTGCAGCTCGATCCAGCCGTCCAAGAACACGCTGGTGTGGATCAGGTCCATGGTGTTGTCGAAGAAGGGCAGCCTCTGGTTCAGCGAAACGTACAAGGGAACCAGACCTCTGAGGGAGATCATCTCGCTGAAGGGCGCGCCCACGTTCACGGCGGTGGAGATGATGGTCACGTTCCACTCCCTCATCCGAGCAGCAAACGTGCCCGTCCCAACGCTCACGTCCAGTCCGATCCTCATCTCCCCGGGCTTGACGCGCAGCACATCTCCGATCATGAAGTCGGCGGGCTGCGAGCTGTTGCCCACCCACCTGTGCTTCTCCTTCTCCAGCTCGAAGCAGCCGGCGCACTTGGAGAAGCCCCTCCTGGGGTTGGCGGCGGCCAGGCACGTGAAATTGCCGCACCGGTACTTGCTCCACCGCACGTTCCGATGGTCGGGCAACCTCCACATGGACTCGTTGATGGGGAAGGGGGCCTGGTATATCCTCGACGCACGCGCCAAGCACCTCCTCCTCGGCAGGGGGTCGCAGCCGTGCAACATCAGCTTCTGGCCCAGGTTCCAGTCGTCGTTGCAGTACGACCCCACATCGTAGTTCATGTATTGCTCCAGCTCCTCCTTCATCACCACGCACGCGTGGCCGATGCTGTTGTACGTCTTCCTCACCCCGTGTACGTCGGCCCTCCCCTCCTTGTTCTTCCTCACCCTGATGTACTTCTTGATTTCCTCCACCGTGAAGTAGTTCGTCAAGGGCTCCTCCTCCCCCCTGCCCGTGCTGTTGCTCCCGTCCAACCCCACTCTCGGAACCCGGATCAGCCTCAACACGACGTGTGCCCTGTAAAGAGGTTGCATCACCTCCTCCTCTACGAACCTCCTGAACTCCGCTCCCGACACCTTCTGGTCCCTCAGCTCTCTGTCCTTGTCCATCCTCTGCACCGTCGCCTGCAGCTTGTCCTGTAAGCTTGTGATCCGGCTGAGGGCGTCGTCTATGCGCTCCGACACCGACTTCACGTCCAAATCTGCGTACCCATATTGGACCCCGCCCCGTTTCTCGCAGATCTCCTGCTGCTGGTCCATGGGGGAGTCGGAGAAGTAAGACCTTTGCAGGCCGAGCATGACCACCATCACGACAAATCCGCCCAACGCGATCTGAACCACGGCCATTGCTCTGTTGAATCTCCACCACGATTTGTCCATCTTTGTTCCAATCTTCGATGATAAACGGGACGGTCCTGGCCTTTCCCTTCCTCCTCCGCGCACCCACGAAATGGGATTTCCCTCACTGCATGCCTTTATTTTACGACTTATTACTGCTCTCATTCCGAACCCAATCTGGTGTCAGAATGATGGCTGCAACTACGGATGCAGCAGCAAAACTACCAGCTTCATGGCCGACGCATGTCAGCATAGCAGTGCAGTCGACTCCAATCCGGCGTGTCGGCCTTTCACTTGAGTTTGACGGGACGCACGGAAACCGGCGTAGAGCCATGTGCCTCGAAGGGAGAGCGGACCTCGACTTTTTTCTCGCGTACCAAAGGATGCCGCCACACGCTCGAGCGCTGTTATGCCGGCGATCAGTGGCCAGAGTATCGAGGATTATTGCTTGACCTTTACGGATGGTTTGTGGTGGTGGCAAAAGAAACGCGCAAGCTGAACGAACCTTCGATTGCACGATAAATGCAAGTAAACAGTGGGCTCCGTTGACTACCGGCCTTCTGCTTGACTACCTTCTGTTTTTCTGGAAAAATGCTCGGGTACTGGTATTCCCGTACGCGAACGTTTTCGAGAAAAAAGGAATATCATTTTACATAAAAAGTATTCAAATTTCTAGAAGATTTTATATAAAAACTAACACAACACCGTTGTCTGGGTATGCTTGTGAACTTGTTATAATGACATAAAATGAAATCTAATTTTAACTTTAATTTTACTTTCACACGAATTTCTATAAATTTTCATACACAAATTTCTATCTTACAATTTAATATACAACTCTAATATCATAACTTTTAAAACATGGGATGGAAATCATCGGGAACTACTTTTCAATAGAAAATAAGCACAAAGACCTTGTTTGCAAATAAAATTTTCTGATGAAGCAGAAAATACTTTACGTCCCAATTTTCATTCGTTTCAACCTGTTTCATTTCTGAAACCGTCGCATTCTTGCTGCCGCATCTGTTGCCTGCAATACTTGCTCCAATCAAAGTCAATGAATAAATCATAGGTAGATTTTTCCAAAATAGTAGAAACGTTTCCGGCCAGTATTCAGATTTTTCCCAACATATTTTGGAACGCGTACAGCTCCAGTGATCAAATTTTCTTCAACTATCTTTCAAAAATTGCATATCTCGAATCCAAACAAATTGAGGTGTTTGATCTCATATGAGCAGGAGAGCGTGAGAACAACGCAAGACCGCAGAAAGAATCGGCGACGACCTTGTCAACGGGTTTTCAAATCTCTCACTGGTGAAAGTAAAAAAAAAACTCCGTGGCCAATCAGAGATTGTTATTTGAGTCAGGTTCTCTCTGCTGGCCAATCTGATTGCACAATAATATGGTTGCTTTTCATTTTTTTCAGCAGTTGAGTAGTTAAGAGAGTATAGCTTGGAGTGCCAACTTGATGTCTCAGGATTGGGTGAAAACTTATCCTATGCATTTTACTCTTCATCATTTTTCCTGTTTGACCCCCTTTCTTCGATCTGGATTTTTTTTACCGGTTGAGGCAATACGATTCTTCATACTTCACCTTTAAAGAAAAGAAACCAAAGGGTTTTCATGAGTCAAATTCGTCCTGCAAAAGAATCTCATATATATCTGTCCTCAGATTCAATTCCTTTTCACGCATCACCTCGTGGAGATCAGACAGTTCGGTGAAAGTTAATATAGAGTTCAATTTCTGAAACCCATCCAGCCACAACCTTTTTGACCTGCACGTCAATCATGGAATTAGAAAAGTGAAAATTTTCTTTCTGCTCAACCCTAAACCCTATCCAAGATGCTCCATTAACATAGTAAAATAAATGTCACGAGCATTCTAATAAATAAACATTTGTAGCATCTATTGAAGTAAGCAATAGAGTTAACAAGATCTTACCATGGGCATGCATTGATGGCTCGAAAGAACACACGTTTAGCTGCAGAATGTCTACGTGAAATATGAACTTCAAATGCAAGGTAGGAACGCCATAATATAACAGATCTCTGTAACTTATCATTTGCCAGTGCGTTTTCAAAAATTTTACGTATTCTATGCTGTGTCAAAGGTCGACCCAGCTCGTATGACAATGCAAAGAGCAAAATGAGTACAGATGGCTTCCTGTGAGCATTTTCAGAAAACAGTATACACATCATAATCTTCAATTAGAACTAGATCCAAAAGGGACTTTGCAATTATATGAAATTAAAATTTAGAAGCATGTGGAAAGCATTATAAGGGGATGAACTGATGCAGACTGTATAAATAGCACAGGCCTAACGACAGCCTTAGGCCCTTAGCAATCATAACAGAACAATTTCCCTGTGCAACTGTATAAAGTTTAACGTACAACATACATATCCAAATATGCATGACCACCCGTACCCAGAAGTGTACTAAAATAATGACACCAGTTGGTGTTTTTTTACAAGTTTCGTTGACAGAGGAAATTGCAATTTCCCTGTGTAAAGTTTAACATACAACGTAAATATCCAACTATGCGTGTAACCACCTGTTCCCACAAGTACTAAAATAATGACACCAGCTGGTGGTTTTTTATTTACAAGTAAGTTTTTTGACAGAGAACATTGTTTATAACCATGTTAATCATGGTTTCGGCACAGTTGATTGGACAGAGTTGTACAAGAACTTCAAATTAGACACAAAAACAAGACCATTCTTTGAAATAAAATTATGACAATTTCAATGGTACTCGTATTTTGACTTACAAAATAATAACTACAAATCAGTAGTTACAACTTTTATTTCAAAGCTTATTATCCAAGTTATTGAATTGATGCACAATACTTGAAAGTTTTTAAATCAATCAGTTTATCATAGACACCCTCCTAAATAATTGATAAAACTATATAAGCAAGCTGGTAATAATTGATAACGATCATATGGTATACCTTTTTAAGAATTCATCCAAGACATGTCTTATCCTCTGAGGCACTGTATAAATGGAGCCAACTCCTATAACAAAGGATAAAAGCCTTGGATTTGAAGGATAGGTATGCAAATAGTGCAGAATTTTATTCCACATTTTTGATAGTTTTATTTCTTTGATATGCATCTGCAGCAATTTAAGATAGTGTACGCATAAAGATTCAAGCTGCAAGCATTGGTTTCTTCGTTCTGAAATTAGGCAATCAAACAGAAAGGTTAAGAAAAATATCAAAAATCGACAATTTAAGTCCCAGAAATGTTAGATACAAATATTGCATATGCATGAGAAAATTCAGAAAAAATACAGAGAAATTGAAACCTGGAAGTGCCATATAGAAAGCCTCTTCAACAACTTCAGTAGCAGTGATCCATCCAGTAGTCAAAATTTCAAATAAAGAAGCTGAACAGACAAGGGCCACAGACTTATCTGTAATCAATCCACGACCCCATGCAGACCCCAGATGCTTAATTTGCTCTCTAAATCCATTGTGTGCTTTTAGAATCCTAAGACTCGAGACTTGTCCATTGTAAGGACTATATTTCTCTCCACTACCAAGGCAGGATAGGATGTGTACTGCACGTGGAGGACGTTTGTCAGCAGTACTGCTTTCCACTTCCATTTCAGCATACCAGAGGTAGAGAAGTGTGAGGTTTTCTCTGAGATCCTGCCACAATTCATGGTGAGAAATATACAATAGTTTATAGATTATGGGTTAGAATACATAATTTAGATACACCACAAAAGAACAAAATGCAATAATCTGTTTCTTTTCATGCCCATTCATTCTATGCCAACAACAAAATGCAACCATATTTTTCTGTTCATGATTATTTACTATTTGTTGGACATCTAGAATATTATGCAAATTACGCTAAATGTTAAGCAACAAAAATACGATGAGATTGAATCAAAAGATCCAGAGAATACAAAAGAATTATGCATATTACATCAAATTTTAACACAAATAACGACAAGACTGAATTAAGACAAATAATATTTCCTGTTTGTTATTCACAGACAATCCTTTGGGACAATTTGCAATCTTGTGAAATTGCCATTTTGAGACCCAAACAAAAACTGTATACAAGTAAATATGTTTATATATGTGTAAGAACATATAAATTTTAAGTACGTAAGTTTGGATTTCGGCAATTGAAATATCATCTATTACAATTTTTTCATGCATAAACTAAAGTGCATCAGATGCAGAAAATAAGAGCTGCAAAATAATGCATCACTTTGTTTTACGTTCATTTTACCCACTAACAATCAGCCACCACCAAGGATAAGCAATGAAGACATTTGTAGCATGATTTTCCAAAGTACTCCATTAGTCTCATCACTATATCTATTATATGAAAGATATTTCCAAATAAAAAACCCGATCCTGCCCTACCATTTGTTATATATTTGATGTATGTCCTTTAACATAAGTTTTGGTGCTTAATATTGGTAACAATAACAAAAATACATGTGGCATTTATTACAAAAACCCTCCTATCTTTTTTCATGCCAAATATGCAATCTTCCTGTAAATTAGTTACATGGTCGTAGAATATTGAAAATGAATGAGGTCATTCCCTTCTAAGGGGATTGTAAGTCCTTAAGTGTTGAAATATTAAATGCAAATCTCACTTAACATCAAAATGCATCTCTCCCTTCAACATTTGAATAAATATGTGCTCTAAAATGAAAACAAAAAACTCTAGAAAATGTAAAGAATTAAATTTCCAAGTTATTGCTAACTTGTTATTGCCAACTTGTTATTGATGAAAAAAGATCATATGTTGGCAATGCTGCCTTTCTCTATGTTTTGACAATGCCTCTTCCAGTCAAGTTCTTACCATTTTTGAGGAATAAGTCAAATTTCTTAAATTATCTGCAAAAATATACTTCATAGGGATTTCTAATAATATGATACTTAAACACATAACTAGCCAACAAAATATCTAAAATGTTCACTTTGGGCCTGTTCGTGTAGCTGGAAAATGGAGGAAAACATTTTCCATCAATTACCACCATATATAAACCACAATCTTCCCATTTTCTCCACCCTTCCCCATGTGAAAAAATTCTCCCTCTTTTGACCATGCCCATTTTCCATCCCCAATGTGACTTTTTTACATTAACGGTATTGAACATTACAAATTTCTTATCGCCAATGAACTTCAGGCCTTACCAGAGGTAGATCATCAATCAATAACAGAGTCATATCAAATATTTTCCTTGCACGATCAAAATTCCCATGTGCAGCTTCCCTTCTTGCATATAATCCCGAAAGTAACAAATCCTTCAACAAGATTTGCAAAAGCAGCAAGAAACAAACAGAGGTCAAAATTAGCAATGGCTAAACTAAAAAGAGAAAAACCCAATGAAGAATAAAACATTAATTGTGGGCTTTGTTGGAGAAAATTTCATCAGAAAGCATGTAAGTTGATTTTGTGAAGGACAAAAAAATGTTGTATTTATACAAAGGAATGTTCAAACTTCCCTGAGTTTCCAAGGAAATTAGAAGTACTGGTGATTTTTTGTCTAAAATCTAACTTGTGAATAAAATCAGGTCTTGAAGAAGAATAGCAAACAAGCTGTCTAATTATGCTAAAGCATTGCTTACTGGTATAGTATAGAAGATCTGAAAAAAGAAATAAATCAGATTTTCAAGGCAATAATTAAGCTACCTGTCGATCATTCTTCAGGAGACGTTTGGCTAAAGTTTGAGATTGGGTGATTGAACTAGTTGGATTTAATTGAGATACAGATAGCTCCTCAGCAAGAAGAAGAGCTTCTTCAAGTATGTAATTGCGTGGAAAGACATTTAGAAGTAGTAAAAGAGAATTTCGTAGAAACTTATGGATGTTCATCTTTTCATTGTGATCGGACCCAACCATAAGAGTTTCCAAGCTTATATTACTATGAGAAATTTGGTCTCTAAGAACCACTTGAGAAGCATCCTGTATATAATCTAGAATATAAACTGGTACAACATCCAGGTTCAAGTTGTTCTCATCCCAGCTCCAGCTATTGGTGCATGTCCTGTAAAAGCAACACATTCAAAAATATTGTACAACAGAAGCAACAAAAAACAGAAATTGCAATCGTGTATAAGAAACTAGCAGAAAAAATTTCAAACAAACTCATTTGGACAAATGCAATATTCCACTTTGGCAATTATATTGTACAAATGAAAAAAAATTTCATAGAAGATACTTTATTTTTGTAACTTTACGTGCTATTCTGGTGGGGTTTGTGTTCATGATAAACATGACATGTAGAAAATATTAAAGACAAAATCAAAGCCCTTTGGAACATATATTCTGGTTATAGAATTCTACTTCTCACGACTTGCCAATTTTTTACCATCAAAAAACATCGAAATTTTTTTTGAACACAAGCTTGTTAAATGTTTCATGTCCAGAAATAGGTGATTTAAAAAAAAATTATTATTATTTTTTAAAAGAATTTATCAAAGTGTGTTAAAATCAGATGTTACCATTATACTAAAATCTCGAGGTGATAGCAAGAACTCCTCAATTCCTCTTAAAGTCTCGCAACACTTTACTGGTCTATGTCGAATGTGACCTAGGTCATCTGATCCCCAACTTTTCAATTATGAATTCTTGTCATGGCAAGATACGAGATGTCATTCCTCATGTGCAGGCAACATAGTTGGGACACGTAAGAAGACGCGTGCTGGGTATCCAATAATTCCCCCCCCCCCCAACACACGTACACACTGCACACGTCTGTTGAGTGCTGCCACTATTAGGATCAAGTGCTGCCACTATGTTAAATTTCAAAGTGATAGTAAGATCTTCTCAATTCCTTTTAAGGACTTATAACACTTTATTAGTCTGTGTCGAATATGATCTAAGTCATTTGATCCTCAAACTTTCAATCATGACCTCTTGTCACGGCAAGACACGAAGTGACACTCCTCCTGTGCATAGTTGAGACACACACAGGAGGACGCATGCTGGGCACCCAATAGTAAGCTTTTGGAAGAACATCTTCCAAAGTAAGCCAACCAACTATAGGACATTATGCATTTTTCAGTAAACTTAGTGGTTCAACCACTAAACTATAGGCTTCTGGGCAGTATCAATGGTTGAACCACTAGCTTAGCTAGGCTCGAAAATTTTTAATTTAGTTAGGGAAGATAATCTTGCATTAAACTGTCATTAGAGAAATACAAATGATATATATAATGGATTGGATAAATGGATATTCATTAACCCATTTAACACAACAACAATAACAAATAACAACAAAAACTAACAGATTTCAATTGGCAAAACTTAGAAAATATTTTGATCCTCGATAAACTCTGATTCAATCACTGAATTCCGCCTAGAAGCCTATACCTCAATTGTTTAACTACTGAGTTTACTAAAGAAATAAAAAAGCTTAACAGCAATCTACAATAAGTCTACTTTGGAAGATATTCTTCCAAGGGATTCTTTGATAAATATTTTAAAAAATTATAATATTTCAAAAAATTCGCCCCAGAACTAATCTACAAATAAGAAAGATAAGGTTGTGTGTTAAATTCAAAATATCTGATCCAAAAAGTAAAAATGTAATTTACAATTACTAAAGAAAAGCCTTCTGACCATTGAGACATCTTCCCACCAATGAAGGCAATGAATTTTGATTTACTTCCTCAAAATGTAACGATAATAAGGAATCCCTAAGTTTGGATGTCAAATTCAAAATATTTAAAACTGGAAATGTAATTTACGATGACATATAAAATAAAGAAAAGGCTGCTGACCAGTGAGATATCTTCCCACCAAAGAAGTCAATGAATCTTGATACCAAACAAAATTTTGCCTCCTCAGAATGTAAAGAGAATAAGTAATCCCTAACATCTTCAAATAAGATCATTCTTGAAAGTTGTTCAGTCTTGTCTTCGTCTGGTATAAGCAAGCAACAGGTACAATTAACAAAAGAGACTAGCAGAGGTGAACATATAAAGTACACATCAATCAAGAAAAGATAATATGAAAATTGGCTAAAGCTTAAGAGGCAACAACCAGAAATTTCACGCAGAGGCATCCATTGCTTGCAATCTCTTAATGACTCCTCCCTGGACCATCGATTCCATGTAATTGTATCTTTGACTTCATTATGAGGCTCTGCACCAACAGAAACACCAAGCTTTTTAAGCAACGCTTCAATATCATCATCCTGCTGACCATCATCAGTATCAAGGTTCTCTTCAATAATTCCAGTGCCCACACTACCCTCATTGGTCTTTCCAGGCTCAACATTGGTTTCCTTGTTTTCTGTAGGGTGAAACCAACCACTCCAGCCTCCCAAATCCATTTCCTGTACAGAATCTTCTTTGGCACTGTAATTCCTGTTCTCTTCCTCCTCAATAAAGACAGACCACCCCACGGCTCCATTTTCTCCTATTCTTGCAGCATTACCATTCCAGAAATGTTCAAACAGTCTCTGTTTGCTCTGTGAGCTGAGGTCTAAGGAAGGAAAAAACAAGCAATATTCAATTTCAGCTTGAAACAAACCTGTTGCCAATTCTTGGAAACCACTCTGCCACTCAAACCTGCAAAGGCTCAGGAATATATCAACCAGGCCAAGTTCAAGCTCAGTAAGAGCACGACCACTTGACTGCACCTTATTTGCCTGGCAACCCTGCACATGACACCCAAATAGAGGCTAAAATAAGAATTTGAGAAAGTATTCTCTGCAAACATGGAAAAGTGTTTTTCTGCACAAAATGACGACCATCGGAATTCATGTTTCTAAAAATGTCAGTGTTTATGTGCATGTCACATTTCCGCCTATCTTCATTCGCTTAAATTAACATGATTAGATAAAAAATAAATTCCATATGCAAACATATAAAACAAATACGCATTTTAGCAGTGTTTGATATTACATTATGTGAGTGGCTATAGAATTCTGAAAGTGTGCATTTTTTTAGTGATGAATTATGTAGCATACATATCATGGTGCAAAGGACCACGGCAATAGGTTGAGGTAACTTGAGCATCCGGATTCCTAGGAAGTTAGTAAGGGTTAGGTTAATATTTTAGTATATATGCATATAACTAAAAGGTTGTTTCATTTAAATACATTAACAAAATTTTATAAATAATAACAACAAACACCAAGAAGTAAATGACAAAAATAAATCCTTAAGTCAATAGTAATAATCAAAAAAATTTTAAAATTCCTAAGAAGATGAAAAAATCAAGAATGTAATTCGCAAATATGTCAATGATACAGAATATTAAATATATGATGATTGTAGCAACCAAACAATAGAAATAAATCGACAAATACATCAGAAATATAAAACATTAAATAGAATACAATACATTATTAAAGTTCTTTATAAGCATTATAGATCCAGGCATCCAACATTGATCAGACCTCACAAATCATCTAGGCACCTACAAGCCTGTGTTTTTATGTAACATAGGTATATATGGATAGACATCTAGAGGTGTTTACACCAACTAAAAGTGTTAGAAAGGTCCAGCATTTTCTTGCATATAAAAGGGAAATACCTGCCAATTTTCCTGACTCTTGTATGAGAAAAACGATGGGAAAATCTGCTTTCTGAACCTCAACCTCCCCTCCCACATTGCAAACCCTGACCTCCCCTCCTACACCACCCAAATGGACCTCTCCCCCCTTTGTGCACCACCTACCTCAACCTCCCCTCCCCTCCTACACTACCCACCTGAAGATACAGTTTCACTAATGGTATACCGATTCGCACAAAGAAACCTTAATTAATATAAATCTTAATATTACATATATATATATAAATATTAATTGTATTCCTTAAACTTGGTATACTGTATATAAAAACTTTATCTGCTTGTATTGATACATTTGAATTTTATAATTTATAACCAATACATTAATTATGGTACTCATGTTAATATCCAAGTTAAAATTCCAGTATTTTCTACCATATATACAAACACCCAAATTTCAATTTCCATTACCTTCCACTATGTACACAAATGTCAAGAAAAAGTTGGAATTGAAATTACTTGCCCTCATTTTCCATTTCCATCATTTTCACCCATTTTCCTTATTTTTCTTTCTGTTATTTTTAGGGTTTACAAACATCCACTATTACCATTTTTATGTAGATATCAATATCCATAGAATTTCTTACATATACAACATAAGATATTAATATCATCTTCCTGCCAAATATGTAAAAGTATCTATCACTGAGTTAATAGCACAGTTTTAATTCACAAATAGTTTCGTAATCATAAGATTCACAACATTTAGGTCCAACAATTATTAATGAGATTGATCATTGTTATTTTATCAAGCAAAGTCTAAAGCAACTCTCCCTTTGAATTTGGGAAGCTATAACATGAACTATAAAGTGGAAACTATGTAATGCTAACTTTCATCATCACATAAAAGACACCAAATATTCAAAGGAATCATTTTTTTTTTTAACTTTTTATCTCAATCTAGTGAAATGTGCACATAAATTACATGTCAAGGATGCTTTTCAAAGACATTCCTATTAGGATTTTTTCAAGTTACAAAAAGAAAGGGTAAGGGGAATTAGTAAATTCATCTAAAGCTAAAAGAGATCAAAAAAATAACTTGACTAGAAATAGAAAATAGGATTTAAATTACATAATCCAATAAAAATCCAAAGATATTAGAAAAAACTGGAGAAAAAGTATTCATGTTCACAATCCCACATCGTAGAATAAAGGTATTGATTATTATTGTTGTTGTCTTAAATTGAAAATAGAAAGGATGAGCTGAGTGAGAAAAAATTAAACAAAATTAATTGATTGATTTAATTAGGAAAAAGTCTAGGATTATTATTAGAAAATATTTCTTATATGAAATTCAAATTTGATAAATTAATTAGGATTGAAAAAGAAACTAAATAACATAAGAAAATTCTATAAATATTAAAGTGGACTCTCTACAGCCTACACATACACAATCATAGTTGAAGTTTTGGAAAATAGTCAAATGGAAGAAGCTCAAAGTAACTGGCATAGTTAAGCCTATTAATAATTAGTAAATGCATAATATAGCTTGCAAGATGGCACAAGCAATGAAGAGCTGTAACAAGTTAGATCAAGCGCTTGTGGAGGCATGACACAGTTTCTACAGTTCACTGTTTTAGTTGCATAACATTCATTTCACATTATAATACAATATATCAAGGGGATTAAAAAGAAGTAAAAAGACAAATATATTTTCTAAAGGGTTTTATTATGAATTTACGATAAAGTATTTTGTTGGAATAGTCTTATATTGGTTAAAATAGAGACTAAAGTTTATATTATGGCAAATCGTTCTATACATTGCTAATTGATTTTAAAATAAAATTTTAACTTGATAATAAAGTACATCCACAAACATTTACCTACAAATACTTGTAGGCATGGATTTCAAATTTAGAAGTATCACTGATATTTTGGTGATCTATCTCGATTTTCCATTTTAACGATATTGATACTATATTTTCAAAAATACAATGGATCAAGCAATCTTCATTGTGAATTGTTGGTAGATCAACAGATCGTTCAATCTATTTATTTTTGGACTTCAGGAGGCTGGATCAAATCAATTCAATGAAAGGATCAATTAATCCTTTCATTGGGTTCACCTGGTAGTCTGCTACTTTCTTTTGAAGGTCTAATGCATTGAACGTCGTTGCAACTATCTGAAGCCATCACTAAAGGCTTCTCCATGAGCATTAAGGCCTCCACTTTTTGTGGAAAACTCTATCAAAAGCTTACATCATTGCCTGAAGGAGCTGAACCCATTAAGGTTTTTAGACAGAAACTCAAGTTCGATAGCCCAAGGAAGAAGGGTGCATGACTTCCACACCATGTGATGATAAGGAAAAAAAGGAAAATTATTACTAATGAATATAGATTTAAAGAGAAATCATGTTTAGAATTATTAAAATTATTACATAAAAATTAAAGAGAAAAAATAAAAATTATTAAATAAAAATAATGGAATTATTTAAAAATAAATTTTAGATTTTTTAAAAGTTTTTGACATTTGTGTCTGTTAATGAATAACACTGTTCAACTATATTCTAAGTTCTCATAAATTTTATTTTCTATTTTTTATATCAATTAAAGTAAGAATTTTTAAAATTTATTAATTACATTATAAGAATAAAAATTTATAATTTACTTTAAAATCTTATAAATGATTAAATTTTAAATTATAATATATATATAATTTCATTTTTTTAAAATCATTTATTATTATGCATTGTTTTTAAAATCATTTGTTATTGTGAGTTTTTCAATGAGGTGTAAATGACTTAAGACTTTTCTCATGAGACTACTACATCTCAATGTAATTGACATTTTATACATAATAATTGCCTTAAAATTTTATGTAAGTGTTTTTATGTGCTTGTCATAGCTTTCTATACCTTATCCCTAAGTTTCAAGTTGAAATTTGATATTTTTTGGTTATTTCCACAAAAGTATTGTGTTTTCATCAATACAATTATCGATCCTTGATATATTTCCTTTTTAAAAAAAGACCGATCCTCAATACGATACCAATATTTGAAACCATGCTTGTAGGTATATAAATAAAAAGTTACAAGTGAAGGGAAGTATTGAAATAATCTCATATTGGTTAAAATAATGATTGAACTTAGGTTTATATGATGATGGACTTTTTACTCATTGTCAATTGATTTTAAGATAAAATTTAAAATAATATTAGAGTAAATTCATACACAACTACTCATGAACACTTGTAAGCATATAAATAAAACCACAAGTGATGAGAAGTGTTAGAATAATCTTACATTAATTAAAATAAGAACTAAACTTAAGCTTATATAATGACAAATTCTTCCATTAATTGCCTAATTTTGTGATGAAATTTCAACATATCCAAGTGTAGGTTTTAGTCACATATATAAAAATATAAATGGGTTTGTATGTGATGTGTTGCGGCAAATTTTCAGCCAGTGATCTCTAATATATGTTTATTTAGTGAAACTTCATTCTTTTATGAATCCTATAGTTTATTACCTGAATACCATCTATCTCTAAAAGATCTTTTGAGCAGCAGGCAACCATCAAGCTACAAGGATTCTAGTTTTTACTATTTCTAAAATTCCATACCAATAGAATCCAGAATCTATATTGTTATGGTAGTCTCACATTGTAAAAAGCAAAAACAAGACTAGTACGAAATACAGAAAGACCTCTGTACTTCTAAGTTTTTTGAGCAGCAGGCAAACAATAGATTAAAACAAAAGGAGAGAGGCCCACACAATTTGCAGTCAAGCTAACAACAATAGAACTCAAAGGATTTCTGGAAAAGAAATCAAAACTAGGAAGAAAACAGGCAAAAAGCAGAAACGAAAAGGTCAGCCAAGTAAGACAAGAAAAGGATGCTATCTGTGTTAGATACATTAATCCAATCCAATTAGATAACTTGAAAGACGTAAGAAAAATATCACAAGAAGAATGTTGGAACAATTTTACATTAGAAAAACATGAGAACAAGACTTGCAATCATGCATAAGAGGATCTCTCTAGTTTTCATTCATTGTCAATTAATTATGAGTTAGATTTACATACTTGAACATACATCATAAAGTGAGATTAATATTTTCATGATGTGGTGTTCATAAGAAAGACAACAGAACAGACAAGCAACAAAATAGAGTCCTCACAGGGAAGAATGGACCTTTTTTATTGTGTACAACGAAATCAAAATACCATAAAGAGATTCAAGTCCTTCGATTTCCTAAAGGGACATCTCCAAAAGAACAATGTAAACAATGACCCTACAGTCATGGAATGCTCTGGAATGAAGCTTTTAGTGTTTTACGCTGATTGTTCTTATTTCAAAGTTAATTCACCTTTCAAGTTCATCAGATTTCTAGAT
>JAMKPZ010015536.1:0-47202 GCA_024699675.1 Amphibolis antarctica | reverse complement strand
GAAGGGAAGTATTGAAATAATCTCATATTGGTTAAAATAATGATTGAACTTAGGTTTATATGATGATGGACTTTTTACTCATTGTCAATTGATTTTAAGATAAAATTTAAAATAATATTAGAGTAAATTCATACACAACTACTCATGAACACTTGTAAGCATATAAATAAAACCACAAGTGATGAGAAGTGTTAGAATAATCTTACATTAATTAAAATAAGAACTAAACTTAAGCTTATATAATGACAAATTCTTCCATTAATTGCCTAATTTTGTGATGAAATTTCAACATATCCAAGTGTAGGTTTTAGTCACATATATAAAAATATAAATGGGTTTGTATGTGATGTGTTGCGGCAAATTTTCAGCCAGTGATCTCTAATATATGTTTATTTAGTGAAACTTCATTCTTTTATGAATCCTATAGTTTATTACCTGAATACCATCTATCTCTAAAAGATCTTTTGAGCAGCAGGCAACCATCAAGCTACAAGGATTCTAGTTTTTACTATTTCTAAAATTCCATACCAATAGAATCCAGAATCTATATTGTTATGGTAGTCTCACATTGTAAAAAGCAAAAACAAGACTAGTACGAAATACAGAAAGACCTCTGTACTTCTAAGTTTTTTGAGCAGCAGGCAAACAATAGATTAAAACAAAAGGAGAGAGGCCCACACAATTTGCAGTCAAGCTAACAACAATAGAACTCAAAGGATTTCTGGAAAAGAAATCAAAACTAGGAAGAAAACAGGCAAAAAGCAGAAACGAAAAGGTCAGCCAAGTAAGACAAGAAAAGGATGCTATCTGTGTTAGATACATTAATCCAATCCAATTAGATAACTTGAAAGACGTAAGAAAAATATCACAAGAAGAATGTTGGAACAATTTTACATTAGAAAAACATGAGAACAAGACTTGCAATCATGCATAAGAGGATCTCTCTAGTTTTCATTCATTGTCAATTAATTATGAGTTAGATTTACATACTTGAACATACATCATAAAGTGAGATTAATATTTTCATGATGTGGTGTTCATAAGAAAGACAACAGAACAGACAAGCAACAAAATAGAGTCCTCACAGGGAAGAATGGACCTTTTTTATTGTGTACAACGAAATCAAAATACCATAAAGAGATTCAAGTCCTTCGATTTCCTAAAGGGACATCTCCAAAAGAACAATGTAAACAATGACCCTACAGTCATGGAATGCTCTGGAATGAAGCTTTTAGTGTTTTACGCTGATTGTTCTTATTTCAAAGTTAATTCACCTTTCAAGTTCATCAGATTTCTAGATATGGAATCTCCTGTTACAGTGACGCCCCCCCCCCCCCAACCAAAAGATCACTTTTATTACATTAAAATTATGGAAAATTCTATGGTACACATACTTCCTCTCTTAAAGAATAACTAATTTTTAATAGTTACAAATGTGTCTTTATATGTAAATCCTCCATGCATTTGAATTAATGGTCATGATTCAAGGAGTTTAGTATCCATGAAATATATGGTACCCTAAAATTATTAAGAGATTGACATTTACATACAAAAGGTCATATTTTTTATATGCTTAAGTGCTTGACTAATGAGCATTAAGATAAATGAAACTTTTAGCAAAATTACGATAAATAAGAATATAATTGCAACAAGAAAAGAAGATAATTTATAGAACCTGCCTATATAGCCTGTTGCATCCTGATGAAAGAGATTGGATTGCTTGAGCATATCTTCTTCTCATGTCAGAGACTTTAAATCTAGAAAAATCACCTTGACCAACATGTAAAAACTCCTTCCATAATTTATAACTATCAAAATGTTGCATGAGTACTTTCTCCCATCTTCCTAAGAGAACCTCACCACTATCTCTTCTCTCATAAGATTTTAGCAGATAGAGAAGCAACTCTTCACTATCTGGATTAAGCTCAACAGCCTTCTCTAGTATGCTAATTTTCTTTTCAAGTGTCTGTAGACGAGCTGCTTTCTGTGGCTGCATGCTTGCAATTTTATCCTGTAACACAGTAGAAAAGATATATTATATAAGTCATCCACATAGAGATGCGAGGCAATCAGGTAAAAAGAACAAAACCAAACAAGGTGCAAGAATTTTTAGAAGGAAAAAAAATGCATGGTAAAAAAAACTAAAGCAAACAAATGCACTTTCTAATATGTCATAAAATGCAAATCAATCAAGTACCTGATAATCTGCAAACGCTGTCCAAACTTTTTCATCATGTGGGCATTCTCTTGACATCTTATTGAATTCTCTTGTTTTTTGGATCACTTCATCCTCCCATGATTCCTCAGCATCATCCTTTTCTACCGATGTATTACAAGTATCTTCGATATCCAAAGAAATAAATTCCCCAGGCCACACTGAAACCTTTTTTCCAACAACCTTCATACGCTTGAAACCCTTATATCTTTCCAAGTTTAAATATTGGGCTGACCAATAACGACCTCCTGATCTCAACTTACCGTCCAAAACATCACCATCAACTTCCAAAAGCAAATCTGGAGACTTCAGCATATAAAACGCTCGCGGCCTTGTTCTAGACATCTCCATGGAGTGATGATGCGTGTAACGTGCAACATCCACCCTGCATGCAATGTCCAGCATTAGTAAAGCTCAACCGAAAAATCACATAATTTACTCCAAGGCAGAACGAACAGAATTCATCCGACAAAGGCATCAGAAAACGTTGTATAATTTGTATCTTCATTCGTCAGTCATATATTTACCACAACAGTTACATCATATCTGAACAAGACAGAGGAGTGCATATTGAGAGAGCGTCAACAACATTTCATACAAAACTGATCGGGTATAAGCTCTCACAATTTCAAAACAGAAATATAAATTGAGGAAGCGATAGGGAGAGACAGGCATAAGCACCTGTAAAGCGACCCGAACGCCAAATTATCTGGATCCCCGCCGACATCGACGTAATAACCCTTCTCAGGCTTCGTGTCCGACCCTTCCCAAGCCCTAACACCGGACTTCCTACTCTTTTCCTCGGCCAACCCCTCATCCCTCTCCTTCCTCCTCCTCCGCTTCTTCTTCTTCCTTCTCCTGCTCCTCTCTCTCCCCTCCCTCCTCTCCCCATCATCATCACCCGAAGCAGATGAAGAAAAAGAAGGAAGCATATCATAGGATGGAAGCTTGACCGAGACACCGCCGCCCTCACCGGCTTCCGCCGCGTCTTCTTCTTCCAATCTCGTTAGCTCCAGGACTTCGGGAGCGGCAACGGGCGGGGGTTGGACGGCGGCGGTGAAGCTCGTGTTGCGGAGCCATTGGATGTCGTCGGCGGGGGCGACGACGGTGGAAGTGGGAGTGGCGGGAAATAGTGGAAATAGGGAATTCTCTTCTTTCTTTCCCCCTTCCATCTCGTTGCCCAGCCCGCTCCTGCTTCGAGCTGAGGAATGCGAACAATCCGCCCTAGCCGACCATGATACATATAGTGGTATAAATTTTAAATTTTTTTTAAAATAAATTTCGAATCATAAATTTTTAAGAAATATCTTATAATTACCAAGATATTAGTATATATTTTAAGTTGATTGTGTACGAATATTTTTAAATAAAAATCCTTAAATATTAGTTAAGCAATCCGCACAAAATAAGAGTTATTACAGCATTCAAATGAAAAATAAAAGATCCAACTCAAAAATCGTCTGAAGAAAAAACATTAAACGGTTGTACCGACAGTAACAAAATGTACGGTATATTATACGTAGCTTATATATTATAATTTAAAATTAACTAAATAGAACAAATATTTTAATTTAATTTAATTATAATTACTTAATATTATTAAGTCATTTATAGTAAACGACAGCATCGATAATAATATTTTTCTGATATTTTAAATCAACATCTGTAATATATTTATATTTTGATGTTCGATTTTCTATTTTATCCTAAAATTATAATTAGTTTAATTACCAGCGTAAATCCGATACCATCCACACCCAACTAAATAGAAATCTTTCACGTAACATTATTTTGTACTTTCGAAATTAATAGAAAATAATAAAAAATTTAATAATTATTTTACATAATTTTATATTAATTCAAAACACAAAGATGTGTATGATTGATTACCGTTAATTGTTGATTTCAGCAAAAACTGTTCCGGTGTGAATGATTTTCATTTTTATGCCGTAAGGAAATCACACTTTGCTCAGACTTACAAAATTTAGTGAGAAATAATGTTTTATCTGAGAGGACTGAAAGAATCTTACCTTATGATAACATAAGATGCATTAATTCTTATCTTTTCGTAAATTTTTGTATATCATTATTATTATTATATAAATTCTCATATATTATTTATAAAATTACTTTTAACATCAATTTTTCATAAATTTTAAAATTAGCCTAACAAGTAAAATCAAAAACGAACACGTACACATAACAAAATGCTTGATTTTCGTTGCCCAAGGCATGTTGAAATCAGAGTGCCTGAAAAGCAAGAGGCATAGATTCAGCATAAATAATAACACGAATGACATCCGAAAATCTAAAACTAAGCTAAGATCACGTTACAGGCAGAAGCAACGGGAGCAGACTCGATTACAACACTACCACCAAGGCAATACCCCATGTACATCGATTTTCCGTCAAGAAGTGGCACTAGCACGACGCAGAATACAAATGAACAAAAAAGGTGGGGGGGGGGGGGGGGGAGTTAGATTACAACTTGCAACATATCTTGCGCTGATCTGCCACATCCTGAATCTAGCCGCTTTGATCCTGCATATCTATCATACAAAGGCCGCCCCATGCGCCCAAGAAGCAAATGCCAGGTATGTCGTCGTGGGAGCTTGGAGGAAGTACACCACTTGGCACTTATTGTTGTTGATACCACCCAATCAGGTAAGATCATATCAACTCAGCACAAAGTAGAAATTGGGGCGTCTCATGATGAGATGGGTTCGTATGGATACGATAGCCAAGGATGTTTCAGTGCCTCCGAAGCTGATGGCCGTTTCTTTGGGTTCACTTCAAGAAGGTGGCCCACGAACTCAATGAAGCCTTGATCACCCATAGGCAACCTATGACGCAACGAGGACTTCTTTGGTATAAGGTACTCTAACCTGTTGGTATCCTGGAAGGTAAAAGAATATAACAATTAGACTCCATTATTGTACGCATGTGAAAATTTTCAGGTCCAATATAATGATTCCTTCACGTCTAAAATTATAGAAATCTAGCAATCTCAATAACAAAAACAGTGAAACTAAATTAATTGAGAATCAACTTGCATTCGTTTTCTTATTTCTCCTTTGAGACATACGAATTTAACCTTTCAAGCTGACTGTAATATCTGATGATTCTCCCTCTACTTGTGTTAGCATGCCAGATTCCTTATTTTTATTGCTGTTGGTGACAAAAAAGAATGGAAATGACAAAAATTTAGGCTACAGGTAAAAACACTCACGCTTATTTTAAGATTCTTTTATCATGGTTTTGATGTTACGCCATTATTTTCCAACAGGTTGGTACAAGTATCTCAAATATGATTCATCTCATATTCAAACTCAATGTCTTAGATGTCTCCACCCTTTAAAAAAGGTCACAGACACCTAATCTGCTAGTAGTTGGTTTTAATGAGCTTTGCCTTGATTACCCTTATTTGCCCACCATCAGCTGAAACTACAGTTTACTTCGTAATCACTCCGCTAGAAAAAACCTATGTATTATAACAAGACAGAATAATATTTTTTGCTTTATATTTCCTGCAGCTTTCAAGATGCAACAAAAAATTTCAACATCAAGTTAATGTTTATCACCGCAACAAAATCGTTTCAAGTTTCAAGTAGTTCCTTATAATACCGTTCTACAGCACTTAACATGTATACTACAGAAAATCCAATGTTGTTCAGATATTCATAAAAGCTGACTGAGCAAAAACTGATCTCGAAAAATAAAAACCTTAAATACTGAGTATTTATACCCAGCCAGAATTCAAGAAAAGCATTCAAAAATTCCAGAAACCCTGTATACTTCATTAAGCTTCTTGCTAGCAATTACAGGAATGAAGTTGACAAATTAAAAAAGATTAATAGTTTGCAGATACGAGGGACAATACAACTAACCTGGTTACGTTCATAGAGCATATGATTTTTCGTGAAGTACTTGTACGTCTCTCGTCCCTTGGCAAGCATGCTTTGGTCAATGCGACCTATAATTCCCATCACACGTGCAATCAAAGTTGCAGGGGAATCATTTTGGAAAAGAACCTACACAAAATCAACAAAAAATTGACTTTATCAAAAAATACATATCATGTTCAGTGTGGTTAACGTGATAAATTACTATTGATCAATTTTGTAATCCATCCAACTTTATCTAATAATTTATCAATACCAAATATCAGTGAAAAAAGAAGAGCAAATATAACTGAAAAACATAATACATTCAGGGATAAACTTTATCTAATAATTTCTCTATTATTGATAAACCATGTCTAATGTGTAGTTACCAAAAAACCACCCACCATTGTAGCTGAACGCACAAGAAATTCCAACTTAAACATAACACATTCAGTAAACGTAAAATATAACTTACATTTCCCGTGCAAAGCTCTGCTAATATGCAGCCAAGCGACCATACATCTATTTTATTGTCATATGGAAGGCCCAAAATGACTTCTGGTGCACGATACGATCGTGATTGTACATATGAGCAAAGATGATCAGTTTCAAAGCAACTACTTCCAAGGTCAATGACCTTAATTTCGCACCTACTATAGCTCTTAACCAAAATATTTTCAGGTTTCAGGTCACAATGAATAAGACCGAGACTCTGCAAAAACTGAAGGGCCTCCAAGCATTGTATTGTAATAGACTGAAAAACAAAATGTTAAAACCTTAACACATCAAATAAGTAAAATAAATATTCAAGCATCGTTCATAAAAAAGGATAATAACAAGAACCTGCAGTCTTGGCATCGTAAAATAAACCTCTCCACCAGATTCCCGGTTGAATTTCTGAAATTCATACAAGTTTGCCTTGAGGAGTTCACAAACAATCAACAAGTGTTCCTGTGTAACTCAAAAAAAGTGATAATATGTAAGCTTGAATAACTTAAAAATACCAGTAATTCATATCACAAATCATTACAGAAAGGCTGAAATTTTTTAGTAGCGTGATAAGAACATGTCCGACCTAAGTGAAATACAGATCATCTGAAGAGGCACTCACCCACATATCATAATAAAAAAAGATCTTGTAGAAAAAACAAAACCATTCCATTTTAAAATAACATACCACGGAAAAATAGAAAATATGGAAAAAATAGGAATTAGCTTTGCTAGAAAGTACGCTGAAATACAATCAATAATTCTCAATAGGCTGGGCACAAAGAAGAATGCTTCTGTAACAACTAGTGATGGAGTTCACATTTTAAAGGATTCTTGAAAAGACAGTCTAGATAAGCTATAGTGCAACCAAGTCTAGAATCATGGTTTTCTGCCTACAATCTTTGAAAGAATGGAAGATCAGAAACATAAATGGGGTCAAAATTATATACTAAAAAAATAAAATCAGCATCTAATAGACTATATTCTGCAAATTACCCGGTAATAGAAATAATCATATAGCCGTAGAATGTGGTATTTATCTCCAGGATCATTCTTGTTGACATACTTTAAAAGCTTTATCTCATCAAGACTCTGATCAAAAAAATCCTTGTTGTTCTTGATAATTTTAACACAAACATCCATGCCTGTGTGCAGGTCATGAGCCTGAATAGCTTTGCTGAATGCTGCAGAACCTAGGTATTCAGTAATATGATAGCGCCCAGCAATTACTGAATTTAGAACAACATGGAAGTTTTTATCCTCCTCAAAGCCAGTTCTGGGTTAGAGAAGTTAAACAAGAAGTGTCAACCACAAAAACTTCAATGTAAAATGGATGAACAACCATGACAACTATGGAGAAAAGGCTGTCTAATATCACAGCTAATTGATGCAATCAATATATCCAAGTGAATAAAGACACTATGGAATCTAGAAAAACCATAGAAAATACCTGTTTTTCCTGTGAACAATTTTGAGAGTGAAAGTTTCGAATTCTTCGTCTTGATCCCTTAGCTGTTTTACTTGTTCCTGTACAGCTGCTGCTTCATCATCTTCTAATGTTGTACCAGGATCTTCCTCCCTTGCATCGCTTGCTTTGTCACCTTGGCTTGTCCTTGTCTCTTCTCTATCAGCATAGTCATAATTAGAGGATGTAGATGGAGTTGAATTTCTTGATTCATCAATATTTGTATGATTGTTGTCTCCGGAGCTCTTTCCTAGAGAAGAATCACTTCCCTTTTGCCTCCATGTAGCAAGCATATCTTCTGTTTCCATAAGATCATTTCCACAATCATCAGTGTCTTCACCAGCCACGGCAGTGGCCTTGCTAGAACACAAGGATTTTCCAGACTCTGCCTGTAAAATGTCTTCGCCTTTTAGGGGTAGAGGAAATGAAAAGCCACCATCGCCAAAGTTACTAACATATTGATGACTACCTTTCTGAGTCTTCTCAGGAAGCATTTTAGATTTTTCTGAGTCTTGTTTATTTTGCGTTTTGCTTCCTTTGAACCTATCAAAACGGCTAACTTTTGTGTTGCATAGAGAATGAGGAGGCCTCCTAATAGCAACATCATGATCACGAAAGTACTCCATGTCTCCTTCACTACTTTCACCAACCAGACTTTCCCGTACTTCACTACCTATATCAGCAGTATCACTATTTATTCCCACCCCAATAGATCGGACTGAACAATGTTGATCATCATCAATGCACAGGTCATCAGGGCATGGGCGTTCATACTCAGTGGGAACACCCCCATTACCCAACAATGCAAGCTCACTAGACTGAGTTACAAATCCCTTCCAAATAGGCTCAGACCCCATCAATTTCAGTTCTTCAACACCCATCAATTGACCATCATATTGAGTTATTAACTCATTATCTGCAGTTCTCCCATACATCCCCCTCACTGCAATTCTCATGGGATCCTCGGAAGTAGAAATCTGCTCAATGGTTTTTGCTTGATAATACTGTTCGCCAGAAAAATATGAGTCCTCAGCAAATGATTGATCATCATCTTCATCTTTAGATTGAACCATTTTCTGCTGATCTGGAGTACTACCATGTCCAGTCCCTTTATCATTGTCACTTGGATAATCAATTTCATGAGCCAGAAACCAAGATTCATCTTCTATAGGTTGTCTTGTGTAGCCCACATCATCGTCGTCGTCATATTCATCAGAGTCCCAATACTCATTTGGATAGTCAAGTGTTTCTTCACCAACAAAACCAGTCACCAAACCAGATGTGTCCTCTGATATCCCTTGGCTGACAGACAACCAACTATTTCCAACAGATCTTCTACCGCCTGCAGTTGAATTTCCATTGATTCATTAGAATTCTTTCAATAAACATACAAACCTCAAACCAAGCATTAAGGATTCATAATTCTGTAACACATGTTAGGGTATACATGACCTAAAAAGGGAGTGAACGCTGTGTAGCAACACTAATTCTAGCTGTGGAATATTACCAACTGATTTAATTTCTACCTGTATTGCAAAACATTAAAAACATTAAATCGCAGCATCAAGTTCAAAACATTGACGTGTTGCATGAGATACATTATTCATATTTATAGGTCGAAATAATTAAACTATTGGAAAAATGCAGTAATCACAATGATAAACCCACAAATCCTAATGGTTGCGGTGTAAAGGAAAATACCTCACCTTCCACTTTGCTGAAATGGATTTGAAATCACATGTTGCCAATGGCAATGGTGATGCCACTAAATAAAAAATCTAGTGCATTGGCTACAAGGTTTCTTGTTTACTTGGTGACTTTCCCATAAATTCAATATGAATCGACATAGGTCCATTTTAGAATGCTTGTGTTCTCGGAATGGATTGGATCATGAAATATGAAAACCAATTTCAGCAATGTATCATCTTTAAAGTTCACAAACAATTGGAATCATTATTAATTTATTACTCTAGCAGACCTGCAATTTGAAGTGCATTATGTATAGGACTATATAACACTTCTCAACCACATATTGTCACTGGAAAAATGTTCAGCATTGAAAAGAATAGATGCATGGTCAGATCTAAAGTATTAAGCACTACCAAATTCTAATAACGAAAAAAAACATGCATTTAGAAACTAAAACCAACAGAAATTGCAAAATTATGTGTCTTGTCTTTTCCTTTCTGAGTAACTAGAAGAAAATGAAAGATGGCAAGGTGATTATTCTTTTATGGTACTACAATTTATGCATAGAATGTAGATATAAAATACAACAGTTTAGCTTGCTAAATATATGATGAGATATATAGAACCAAAAAATGATATAAAGGTATACCTGAACAGTTGATTTCTTGCCCAACTGGAACATCTAGAAACGAGCCAATCATAAAGTTATTGTCTGTGTTGTGGAGTTTGGGATCAGCACTGTGAACCTTTTCTTCCCACTGAACATTGATTAACTTGTCCTGGGACTTGAGTTTTACAGGTGGCAATCTTGGAAACTCCTCTCTATGATTCTCCACGGCAGTGGATATCTCAAAACTCAAATCATTTTGTTCATCACATGATGAAGGCATTCCAGAAAAGGGAAACCTGCCAGCATCTTCAGACTTCTCTTTTACCAATGCCCTATAATCATTGCTTTCAGGTTTCTTTCTTTTACCATCTTTCTTGGCATCAACACAACTCAGCATATCATCATAGCTGGAAGATGGTAGACTTTTGTTGGTGAAAGCAAGAACATTCTTGACAGAGCAGTCCTTCCATGCCTCTTCAGCAATGGACCAAGGATTATCCACGTAATTATTTCTGGAAGGGCCTTCAGTTTTCATGTTATTCCTTGGATTGCTCACTTGTGTTTTCTCGTCCACACATCTACTTGTACTCCCAATCCACGAAGTACCCTGTCCAACCGGAAAATCCAGCTGGGTTCCAGTGGCAGCATCCCTCTTATCTGATGCTGAGAGACCATGCCATTTCCTTGGCTGCCCAGATATTGACAGATCAGAAAAGTTGCTGGATAGCAAATCGCTATCCTTGGAAAAACGATTTGCAGGTCCGTCTATTGGACCAGACGACCAAGGATAAAGATCCACCAAACCTCTTTGTTCACCATGCAACGACGCCAAAGCATTCTTCCTCTCTGATCCTTTCCCATTTCCAATGCTGCCGACCTCTACCTCCTTCACAATGAGTTCACTTGACGCTTCTCTGCCTCCCGAACCCAGTCTTTGCTGGTTGGCATATGGTTTCGCATCCCTCCTCTCTTCCCTCTCGTTTTCCGAAAGCACTTTTTGAAGCGGACCATTCAAATCAGACCGGCCACTAAGTTCCCCTCTCAATGCAGCCTCCGCTTTCGTAAACTTATTCCTCTTCAGGAACTCCAAAACCACTCCCAAGGAATCCGCCATCCACTATCTCCGATCCCAGAATGATGGAAAAAGCAAGCAAAAGCGCGCGCGCGCAGTTGCTCACACACGAGTAGAAATACCAAAACAAAGCAGAAACAAAGAAGAAGCTTTCACATCATTTACTTGTATCTCAGTTTTCCCAACTTGTCAAATCGCCAAAGCTCACCAGACGAACCCCCTCCAGCAACCCAGCCACAGAAACCGACAAAACCCCCTTCAAGAAAACCCTAGGAGACCAAAAAGGTCCCAACTTTTCCAGAGATCCGCACATAAAACCCTAGCACTCGTCAACCCAATTCATGTAAACCGGAGAACGATGCGAAAATGTTGTCAGAATGAGGCGACGTCGAGCATAGCTTACAGTGAGTATAGCTTACAGATCGGTGCCGGCCTCATGCGGTGGTGGAGGAGTTAAGTAGATGCTCTTGCCATCGCTGCTCCGCTGACCGGATTAGGGCATTAGATTCCGCTCAAATGGACGGCAAGGAGGGCGGGAACATGTAGCTCAGCGATCACAGAAAACACCGTTCCCATCTTGTCGTGTGGATTGGGCCTACCCTCTCCTCACTCCCTTCCCCAACCAGAGCATCCCATCTCCGACGTCATCTGCAAATTTTTTTTATTTTGTTGTTCTTGTATGCAATATAATAATCATAAATATCATAAATTTTGAAAAAAACATTTGTCTCGAATCTAACAAGTTCTTTGATACTAATTGATCTTAACACCTAAGCTGTCTTTTTTGTATTCATCCAGTCAAGAATTTGTTCACATGAACTCTTAAAGAAAAATTCTTCTATACTCACAATGTCCAAAGTTTTAACTGTGCGAAATGGCAGATCTGCTGATTGATGCTTTATTTATTTCGATTTTATCTCTGAAAGAAGAAATCAAAAATAATAAAATAAAATAAAATAAAATAAAATAAAATAAAATATATAATTATTATTATAATAGAAATTTATGTACAAAAAATTTATAAAATAATAATAATATAATAGAAATTTGTATTTGACTCTTAACTACAAAACTTTAGTTAAGTAATTGATCGTCGGACTCTTGGAACAAGAGTATTGAAAAACATGCACGTCCACTTTATTTTTCAGGATAATAAATTTTCGTGCTGTATTTTCTTTCAAATTTTGTATATATTTGTTATGATTCGTAAGAAAATGTTTTCTTGCAATAATTGTGTTTTTTGATTTTCCTATTTGTAAAAGAAACAATCACCTAATTAACAAAATGTTTTGCAGTATACAGAAAGGAGGGTATGAGAAATAAACGAGACAAAAAGTAAATTTTATAAATATATTGTGTTTATTATTTATATCATTTAATCAACTCTAGTTGGTTAATCAATCAGATAATTCTATCAACAAATTTGTTATATTAATAATTAACTTTTAATCGGACTAATTATATGATAAAGTCAAATAATAATTGACCATTAATTAATGATTAACATGGCCATAATGTACTCTACATTAATGTACCACAAAATTAGTATTCGTCAAAATTTTATTCTTTTTTAATTTCATTAATTTTGTGAGGTTTTGACTCCTAAATGTAAGTTCGTAAGTAAACCAAGTTACAAAATGCTCACATATTTAAATCATTGTGATATTAACGAGGAGTTTGTGCATTTAGAAATTAGTGAAAAGAAAAATTTGTAAAAAAAATTATTATTGAAATATTAAAAATCTAGAATATTTTTAACTTTTTTAAAATTAAATATAAATTTTTCTATATTTTTATAAGGTGTACAAATGATCATATAAAAGTTTTTATTTCCATATTTTTAAAATTTCAATAATATATTTTTTTTACATTTTTCCTAATTTCTAAAACATACAAACCTCCCTAAGATTTTAAAGATAAGAACAAGACATTTTATATAAAAATGATTGATAATTGTCTTTTTCACTTTTTTTTATTATTGTATTACATTTATCAAAATATCCATCAGAAAGTCATATGTAGTTAGATCGAACAAAAATTTTACTAATTCATTTGTAACTTATTTTTCTTTGATTTAAATGATTTAATTGAAGGTCAAAACATTGTAGAGCCAAGATTTTAGACAAGTTATATTATTTATAGTTTTGCAACATGTACTTTTGGAAAAAGTTTAATTTAAAATGTAAAACAAAATTTATTTGAATTAAAATTTTATTGATAGATTAAAGACCAGAGAACTTTATTTTTGTCGTGTTTCGTGATTTTTGAAGCAATGTAACGACAATAGAAAATTTTGGAACAAATAATGCTAAATTTTGGTAATACATTTGCCTTTTATCGTGTTTATCTGTGTTGTTGATTAATTGTAAATGTACGTACGATTTTCTTGGTTAAACATTAGAGAATACTTATTTGTACTTATTTTTTAGGTATTGTGATTTTCTTTTTCACGTAAGAAAGGTTTTTAAGTGAAAAATTGACGTTTCGTACTTGTAGTTTAATTGATTGTCATTTTAGTTTAACTTTTACATTATTTTACTCTTGAGATGTTACTTTTAAAAGATCTATTGGAGTTTTTTTTGCAGTAAGTTTCTCATTATTATCTTATTAAAATAAAATAAGAAAAATGTACAGAAAAGTGGTACCGAAAATTTAAAGAGAATTCAAAGCATTTTTATTCGTAACCGTAAGTTAACTTATTATATAAATTATAATATATAAACTTTTATTACCTAAATTATAATCTAATTTTAATTTTATCTATAAAATTAATTCTAATTTTAATACCGTACAACATTAAATTTTTTAAAAATTATCTCCGAACGTACTTTAAAATACGTCACTGGGCATAGAACAGTGCTAGTTGACTTTTTTTGGGAAGTGAAAATGGATCGATAGAAATATTGTGGTACGTCATTTTCTGTCATAAAAATAGTTGATGTATCATTTATTAGCTAGCCGTTTCTGCCAAGTACCGGTTGATTCCAGGTATTAAAGGGGCCCTTCTTGGCTTTATGATGTAACGACTTTTTAATTCTAATTTTAATTTAAATCTTTACTAATTATTATTATTTATAAATAAATTTTTATTTTATAATTTATTATAAAATTTAATTCTTTTTTAATGAAATTTAACTATTAGAGTTAAAGCATCTCGTTACTAAAGTACTATTAAGTTTTATTTATTTTTAGCTTCAGTTGAAATATAAGAGTATAAAATAAATATAGGTAAGTTGCATAATAAATAGTGTGTTCAAATGTTTAATAACGATAGAATGACGATGGCTATTGGTACTCAAAATTTGTTAGTTATAAATATCCATTTTTATAATTTAAATTCATAAATTTAAATATAGTAGATAATAAAAATTGCATTTAAAACAGATATTAAAAAAACACAGATACATCCAAAATATTATAAATAACTAAAGGATCACTTACCCAATATATTTTTAGTTGTGAATGATAACAGCACCCTTAAATTACGATAAAAATTTTCGGCATGCTTTTTAAAGTAACGGTAGCAGTTTTTGTATTTATTAAAAATTTGATTTTTGATAAAATTATAAATATCATTACTCTAATTAATTAACTTACCGTAATTTGTTAATTGTACGTATAGTAAAAATAATTAAAAAAGAAAGAACACCGGAGGGATTTATGTACGCAAAAAAGTTTGAAAATTTTATAAAACAAGGTTAGGGAAGAAGAAGAAGATTTTAGATTTTCTCTTAATAAAGAAATAAAATTTCTGTTACGTAAATATTTTAGATTTTCTGTCTTTTAAATTCAAGTCTCTCGTCAGAAGGAATTTGCACCAAGAATTTGAGGAAAGAAAAATAATATTTCTCTTACGTAAATATTTTAGATTTTTTGTCTTTCAAGTCTTACGTTGAAAATTTTAAAGTTGGTTCGCTTAATTCTCTTACATAGTTATTTGACTTTTTCGTTAGATTACCTTTTCACAGGTACTTGGGTTGAATATTTTTTATTTTTAATTATATTTATTTTTTTAAAATTTATTTTATTAAAATTAATTTGATGTCTTACAAATGATATAAGTGTCTTATATATTTTCACTTATTATTTTTAATATAAAATTATTTGTCCCTACACATACCCCACGTTTATTAGCCCTGGAATATTATATATAACATCTTACGTATAATGTATGTAGATTAACTTTAATGTTACGTGAATTTTATTTTATTAAAATTAATTAACTAATAAAAAAATATTCACAAGTGATATAAGTATTTTAATTTTATTCATTATTTTTAATGTAAAATTATTTTTCTCAACATTTTCAATAAACAAGCACATTCTTTTCCCTTTAACAACATTTTGCCTAACAAGAGTAATATTTGACACAAAAGTTGTTTACCCTAACGACATGTTTAATAATAAAGTATTTCAAATATTGTAAAAAGTTAAGTTAAGAGTTAAATTTTATTATAAGTAAAATTTAAGTTTCACAATAAGTAAATTATAAGATAAAAATTTATATATATAGATTTATATAGTATATATAAAAATTTACATAAAATCAAAACAAAAATTAGAAGATCATTACCCAACGAAATCTAAAGTCGAGAGTCATTGATTTTTTGTAGACGATTTCTATTCCTACCCATATTCTCTAACCTTTCACCCTTTTTTTTGGTTGGATGTTCAACTACTTTGATCATCTTTTATTGACTTTCTATTTGTTTGAGAGGAATTGTTAACTTCCTGTAAATAATATTTTCAACAACCATTCTTTAATAACTAGATCGACTTTACTCAGTTGAACATGATATTAACTTTTTTTTAAAGAGAACTTAATTTGAACATAGTTAAGGTTAAAGTTTAAGCGATTGGGATTTCAGCCTGAAGAAGAAAGGGGCTATTAGGAGAAGCAAAGAAGGCTAAGGAAGAAGAATAGTGGAAAAGAAATAAGAAAATTAAAGAAATAAAGATTAAGGTTGATGACGAAGAAAACAAAAAAACGTATAAAATACGAGAAAAAATTGCTAAGTTCGTATGAATGGAAAATATTTGTAAATCTTAAATATCATCTGTAATTTTGCGTTTCAATTTTAAATTTATTATTGTCTGTACTTAAGATAGAAGACGTTTTTCATTTACAAAGATATATAACTTTATTTAAGGACATTTTGTCTTCAAATCTCTTGTATTTTATCAACTCTATCAACTTTTACTAGAAGATATAAATTTCATTTAAATGTTATTATTTAAGTTTCATAATACATATTTTTTGATTTTCCGAAAAAATCATAATTTTTTCAAGGGTAATTAGATATTTATATTAAAAATAGTTCAAAAATCATGAATTTTTAAACTTCCAATTTATACATTTTTTTTATTAGTCAAATAATTGTAGTAGTTTTATAACATTTTTAACTTTTCACAAAGGTGACAGTAAGACGGTCATGAAAATTCTTTTAGATCTTAAGCAAACAAATGAGATTTTAAAGTTCACTTGTATACGTTGAAAATTTAAAAAATAAGGACTTTTGGAAATAGAAAAGGAAAAGTAAAATTAGAAAATAGAAATTTTTTTAGAATTATTTGTGATGTTGTTGAAATTATGAAAAATTAATTTAAATAAAATTTATAAATATTTTATATTTTAACATTTTAAACGTAATTCTATATTTTCAATGCAACCGCGAGTTCAGTAATAATTGGCGGAGGTTAGAAAAGACATACAAAATCAAAAAATTATGGTTTGATAAAATTTTCATTAATTATAATTTTTTTTTTGATTTAATAAGTAAAAAAGATAAAAAAATTTATACAATAATAAAAAGTTTTAAATTTTTTTACATTTTTCGAGATTTACGAACGTTTGAAAATTTAATTTTTTTTTCAAAATTTACCGAAGATACAAACTTCTCTTTTGACACAAAACTCTTGTAAATTTATAATTATACATCTTAATTTATCATTATTATTTAAAAAATTATAACTTTTAATTTTTACTTTCATTTAAAGAATGCAAAATCTTGTTTCCAAAGGCATCGCCCAAGCTTTTTCCTCTTTTCCCGTCCTGTCCCCTTCTCGTCTGGTCCTCGGACGAATCCGCATCCCGTTTCACTCGGCGGATCGAGACACGGAGTTAGAGGGTGATGGGGTGGGCGGCTAGGGCTTGGCCGGCGGTGCTGCTCGTTACTGTTATCTGCCTCGCTTGCACTGGCGTCCTTTCGGATGGATCCGACCACCGGTACAAGGCTGGTGAGGAGGTGCCTCTCTACGTCAACAAAGTCGGGCCTTTCCATAACCCCAGGTAAGGTGCAGCTTAGATCTGCTGGTCGTGGTTTGGTTGTTGTGGGGTGAGGGTGAGGGTGGCATGGTCGATCTTTTTGTTTGGTTGCTGGGGTTATGGGATTGGAGATTGACGTGATATGTGGAGATTCTACGGTTTGCTGGAGAGAAATTCACTTCGCTGCAATAGATCTGTCTACTGCTTGTTTTTCCCGATGGATGAGTTATCTTTTTTTTCTTTTGATTTTCCTCGGCCGTGGACGGGATTGTGGCACCTTTTCTCTGACTGGAGTGTCGCACGACGCTTTCCCTAGTTACTTGCAAATGAATATATTAATTCTGTGGTCTAGTGTCGATCATCTCCTTCTGATTTGTACTCTTATTTAGTATTCGTTTCCTCTCTATGACATTGTTGTTACGAGTGTAAAATCGACATATCTAATAAAGAAGTTTTCTTTTCGAAGTGAACTGATGTTTGTTTTTTTTTTCCAATGCTGTAAACTTTTATGATTACTGAATGTCTTATATTTTTGGTTTTGTTTCAGTGAGACATATCGATACTATGATCTCCCCTTTTGTATGCCAGGTTTGTGTTGAGAAGCTCCATTACTCTAGACGGCCAGACTGTTTTCCTCTATTATTTTTAAGTTCTAATGCCTCATAATGTGTATGCTTCTTTGCATGTTTAAACAGAGCATGTGAAAGACAAGGCTGAAGCACTTGGAGAAGTTCTGAACGGTGATCGACTTGTTGATGCACCTTACAAGCTTGATTTTCTCGCTGATGTGGATTCAAAGGTTATATGCAAGAAGCAGCTTTCTAAGGAAGAAGTTGCTAAATTCCGTGGTTCTGTCCTTAAGGACTATTATTTCCAGATGTATTACGATGATCTCCCCACCTGGGGATTTGTTGGGAAAGTAGAGAAGGGTGAAAATGGGGACCCAGATGAATCTAAAGTCTTTCTTTTCAAACATACACATTTTGAGATCCTATACAATAAAGACCGTGTCATAGAGATCACTGTGAAGACAGATACCAATGCTTTGGTGGATGTTACTGAAGATAGGGATGTCGACGTGGAATTTATGTACTCTGCAAATTGGAAAGAGACTGCCACTCTGTTTGAGAGGAGGATGGAAAAGTATTCACAATCTTCATCTCTTCCTCATCATTTGGAAATACATTGGTTCTCAATCATTAACTCTTGCGTGACGGTGCTTCTCTTGACTGGATTCCTTGCCACAATTTTGATGCGGGTGCTCAAGAATGACTTTGTCAAGTGAGAAATATTTACTTATTTCTACCTATGGCTCCATTACCCATTTAGCACATTTCAAATGGGAGCTGGAAATATGTGTACTCCATACATTTTAAACCTGTTTGGTGTTCTAATATTAGAGTTTTTCTTGCAGTTAATGCTACATATTTTCTCATGCAATAGTTTTCTATAATAATAAAATTCAAGACAGTATATGTCAGTTTGTAGTGCATCTAAACATTTAAGTTGTTTTACCCTTTAAACATATGACTGTTATCTGTACCATAATCTGCAAGCCATTGCTTTGTTAAGTAGAAGTGTACATACTGCAAATATTACTAACTACCCTGGAGCCATTCAATTGAAACAAGGTTTTTTTTTCACCTTATGTTGAATGCCTGCATTTTATATGGGTCTCATGTGTAATCCATCTTACACATGGTAAAAATTCTACTTTTTTCCGAAGTACCAATTATGCTATTATCGATGGCTCAATATAATGCTGTCTGTGGTGGCTTCTGGGTACCACATTGTCAAGTATAGCTAACAGTCAATACACATGTAATTGGATTATACATCTTTTATTGTTTTCAGAACTATTTTAAGTAATCCTATAATGTTTCGAGGACTGCAGGTTAACAACAGTAACACTCTATCCCCAAAATACCAATCAAGATCTTAGGTTCCATTGCTAACACTTGTTGGAGAAGCCAATCATTGTGAAAATTGATTGAAGAAATCTTTGGTCAGGTTGAAGCTAACTTCTGCTTTGGTGTCTCTGAAATTTGAGAAATGAAATAGGATGGGGACCATTAGAAGCTGTAGCTTCTCATAGAAGTTGATATTTATTGATATTTTTGAACCCACATTTTGAGAGCTTAAAAAATTCCAGAAGCAACACATCATAATCCAATCTATGGTGGCTTTTAGGGAGGTGAATTTGTAATGTAGCACTTACAAGCATTGTATTTGGATTAAGGAATTTTTGTTTATTTTCTTAAGTAATTTTTTAATTACCCCCTTAATATTTTCAGAACCGTTGGATTCTAGTAAAAAAGATATCGTTGATTGCCTTGAGATGAAAGAGGTTATTTTATAGGGTATATCTTGGAACATGGAACCTTTTCTGTCTTTATATAGAGATATGTTTTGATTCATAAAGATCATCGTGTTGTGCAATATAAAATACATACTTTATATTCAAGTTTTCTATGAGTGACTGACTCTTTGCTTACATAATGAATTATCTTTTTTTTTTGGTTGTTTGTGTTCAGATATGCCCATGACGAGGAGTCAATTGATGATCAAGAAGAGACTGGATGGAAGTATGTTCATGGTGATGTCTTCAGATTCCCGAAGAACAAATCACTCTTTGCTGCTTTCCTTGGGTCTGGCACTCAGCTGTTTACACTGTGAGTCTCTTTTGATTTCTCCCATCCGTGTTGTGCTTCTGTTCTTTAATTTTGGTTTTTTTTACCTTTATAAAAGATATTTAATTATGGACTATGAACACTTTTTTGATTATTGTTTCCTGTTTGCCCTTATACCTATTTATTTATCTAATACGAAGTAAACATGTTGCAGTGCTATTTTTATTTTTATTCTTGCCCTAGTTGGTGTGTTCTATCCATACAACAGAGGGGCACTCTTCACTGCTCTGGTGGTCATCTATGCGCTTACATCTGGTATAGCTGGCTACACTGCTACTTCCTTTTATTGCCAACTTGAGGGAGCAAACTGGGTATGCTTTTTAACTTTTGTTTTTAGTAAAAAATTGAGCACATCATTGTTTACATGTTCAATCCATAGACCCCAAGCACATGTAGTTATTGAATGCAACACACACGTGGCTATTGAATGCCTTGGAAAGAGCCTAACATGCACGTGTAGTTATTTAATGCTTTGGAAAGGGTAAACTTATAATATTCAAATTTCAAAAGAATCTACTCTAGTCATCTTTAGCCTCAAATGAGGTTTACTAATTTGAATTTTAAATTCATTAGGGATCATCATGTACTGAATTTTATCTTGGCACCAGATTATCTCAGTTCATCATGTACATCATATTGCTTTTTAGAACTGAACTTGAATTTTAGATGAAAGGATGGACATTCTGAAAGCATTCACATATACGTTATTAGTCTGATGCTACTTTATGCTGGAAGATGCTTAAGCAGATACACCGTGCAAATGATATGTATTTGTTTTTTTTTGGTTCCACACATAACCTCTGTTCATCATTGGTTTGCAGGTCCGAAATTTGCTACTGACTGGATGCCTTTTCTGTGGACCTTTGTTCTTGACTTTCTGTTTTCTCAACACTGTTGCCATTGCATACAGTGCTACTGCAGCTCTTCCTTTTGGCACCATTGTAGTGATTCTTCTCATATGGACGTTAGTAACATCACCTCTTCTTGTTATGGGTGGAATTGCCGGTAAGAACAGCAAGGCTCAGTTCCAAGCCCCTGTACGTACCACCAAGTATCCTAGAGAAATTCCACCTTTGCCTTGGTACCGTGGAACCATCCCACAGATGGCTATGGCTGGTTTTCTACCTTTCAGTGCCATATATATTGAACTCTACTACATATTTGCCAGTGTATGGGGGCACAGGATTTATACCATATATAGTATTCTCTTTATTGTCTTCATTATCCTCATTATTGTCACGGCATTTATTACTGTGGCATTGACCTACTTTCAACTTGCTGCTGAAGATCATGAGTGGTGGTGGAGGTAAGATGTTCATTGTTAGATTCTTCTAGCATTCATCATTATACTTGTGTGTGCAGATGTAAATAACTGACAATTAACTCATCAGTGTTTTGTCCAAACCAGCATTTTATTTTTGGTAGGCAATAGGTTACTGTTAATTTTTCTTACTTTTTGCTGCTACCGTGCTATATTCTCTGTATTTAGGTTTGGTTATTTCAGCATTTACATACTCCATACTCCACAGGAATGCAAACTGTTGCAGATTGCCTCCTGTACCTGCTTCATCTGAATGCCAAATTAGTTGGCTCTGATTGGTACAGTTCCAGTCCAAGAAACCAATCAATATAACCCTTTCTAAATTGGCCTAAGGATATTTGATTCCAACAGTTTTAATAATTGCTTTGGAACATAACACTATTCAGTTGGGTTTGTCTCGTCTCGTGGATGAGATTGATTCCTAGGATTTCCCATGGGGTTTGGGAATGCCAATGCGGGATGCTGTTTTGAATGTTGACAACTATTTGATTATTTCAACCAGTCCACTAGATGATTACAACCATGTGGAAAGTGTTTTCCACTAGGACAATCTCCCTATAAAAATTCAAAATTATTCATTTTTTCATCAAACTGTGGTCTACGGAGTTCAGGACTGGGCATGCAGTCAATACTAATGTTTGTTCCCGTTCATATGGGCTTCCTTTGAATTGGTGGTTGTGCAGAATGGTATTGAAATTCGGGTGACGGGAAGAATTTTAGAATATAGGAATGTAATGGATCCATAGCTTCTACTTGATAAGATTTATTAGCTGTTCCCGCGGGTTTGTTGAATTTGCTTATGGAAAATTTATTCACTTCAAACTATTTAGTCTTTTCAGTTTCTGAATGCCATTAGCAGAAAAGAAAAATGTCTGAATGTTATTGGTGGATCTAATGTTACAGGAATTAGTTTAAGGAAATAAGTGATGAAAATGAAATCATCTTCCAGAAAAGGGCGGCAACTAACGGGTAATTTTTTCTGTGTTTTGGGCAGGTCTTTCCTTTGCGGAGGTTCGACAGGGCTGTTCATATACTGTTATTGTTTGTATTACTATAATGCTCGATCAGAGATGTCTGGCTTCATGCAGACGTCGTTCTTCTTTGGCTACATGGCTTGCGTCTGCTATGGCTTCTTTCTCATGCTTGGGTCGGTTGGTTTCCGCGCTTCCTTACTCTTTGTCCGCCATATATACAAGTCTATCAAGTGTGAGTAGACTAACATTCGGTGTCAAGTAACCAGATCATATGTTTTTCTTCCGTCTGTTTGCATGGTAGTTTCTTTACACTCCTGCTCGCCAATAGAGAGAGAGAGAGAGAGAGAGAGAGAGAGAGGCAGATTTATCATCTTCACTTGTCTCTAGGATTCCCGGTAGCTTGCAAACTTCATGTACTTGTTGCACCCTGAAAAGCCCCGATATATGTACATGTATTGTCCAATGATGTCTGAATTTCTTCCTTATCAGTAGTTTTAATATTCCCTCTGAGGATTATAATTGAAGCAATAATTTTCATTTTATGAGATTCTTGTTTGAAACAGAATTGAGAAATTGGTTCTTTATGCATCTCTCGACAAAGGCCATATATTAACCCTATACATGAGTACGATGGATGGAACACAAGTTTTTGCGTGTTTGTTTACACCTATTTTTAGTTCCTGAAATCGGTTAAAGTTATTTTAAAAGCACTACAAATAAACACATTTATTTTAGTAACTGTAGTTATTCTTAAAGTTGCTCCTTCCGGCTGTTACTTTTCTACCTTTTTGAATTGAATTTATGCATGAGTTTTTTTATCATCGTGAATAGATTTTTCAGATATTGTTAAAAATATTTATCAAAAATAACACTTTAAAGATAAAATTAAAATTTTATAAAATTTATTGTTTCAAAGAACAAACATAATATTTGAATCATCGTTCTTTTTTTTAAATATTGTTATTTCAAAATGTAATTATAATATCATTTCAAATGTTAAAAGTTATGTTTTGAAATTAAAATAAACATACCTTATGATTCAATAGGCATTTTTTAAAAATTCCGTCAAAGGGTAAATATGGAAGAAAGTAATTATGTAACATGACTAATTTACTTCCGTGTAGTCCGCGCTAGCATCTTGTGGTGGTAAGGGGGACGAGACGGGACTTTTTTACGAGATTTTTTACTTTTATGTTATCGAAAGAATTGGTAATTATTTGCATGTCATTTAAAAATTCTTATATATTTTCATGTTGATTAAAAATCCCCGTTTTACATTGAATAAATATCATATATACAATTTAGTCGGATCTTATATATTTATTTTCTCATGAAATTTAATCGCAATGATATATTATTAAAATGTATTTTTATTTTTTTTCAAATAATAAATTGTGTTTTTAATTACATTGCAGGTAATCGTCAAGTTTGTATGACATACAGATAAAAAGATAACAGTCTTTTTAAGAATAATTTGATACTTATATTAAAACAGCTCAAAAAGTACGAATTTTAACGTAATTAAAACATAAAAATACAAGTATAAATTCCAAACTACCATTTTCACAGATAACTTAGGTCTTTTATGTGAGAGTTCCAGTAAATTCTAAGAATTAGTTAGAATTAAAGTTGAAGTTACTTTTATAAAAAAAAGCGAAATTATATAATAATTAGAATGACAAAAATTTATATATTAAATTTTATATAATAATAATAACGATAAAAATTTATATAAAATTAAAATTAAAATTAAATAAAAAAACTTAATAAAAATATGAATTTTGGAAAAGACAATCATGATTTTAAATTTGTGGGCGAGCGGCGGCCATGGGATTATAAAATAACGGCGGTACGTGCTTCGATGATAAAATTTGGACCAGTTTGCGTGACACGACAATATGACAAAATGCCGTCGCTGTGATCACAGAATACTCGATTTGTTTAAAAAATATTATAATTTTAAGGTAATTTTTTAAATTCTAGATTATATATTTTTATAGAAACACTTCGACATGAAACGGAACAGGACGCTGTGATTCTACGAGTATATAGATCGATACAATTCACGCTGGAGTCAAGTTGGGAGGTGGAACAGTTGGCATTCGGAAGCCCGAAAGCGTGGCTCCATTAATTTAAACTCCACCCATGCCCATGCACATCGCCCCCCCACTGGCCCCTCCGATGAGCTCGAAGGCCTCCGGGTGTATTGAAAGAATCACGCTTTCAGCAAGAACGTACGCTCCATATATCCCCAGGGCTTCCTCCCATTTTCTTATCCACGTCGCGCCTCCTCCTCCCTCCTTTCCCTTTTAATATTCCCAGGTACTAAGCGCGTGAGCCTATATGCAACAACACCTACCGTGACCGCTGGTAGCAGCTAGCCGTGGTGCGTACATGCATGGGAGCTACTTGTGATCAGACGTACTCCATAGATGAATCCATGATGAACCTGCAGCAGCAAGGAATGGGTGGCGGCGGGGGCTCCAAGAAGAGGAAGCAGGGCGACAGGGTCTTCGGCTTCAAGAGCTTCTGTAGCCCCGGCTGCCCCGTCCACTTCACTGCTGGCTCCTTCCTGGAGAATCTCAGGGAGCTTCTCGACTTGGGGGACAGGGTGGACTTGGGAGAAAGACGGTGGTCGTTCCCGCTCGAGCTCCGCCGCCACCCCCCGCTGCTCCTCACGCTCTACGTCCTCGAGGAGATCGTCGACGACTCCCCACATCGCCGTTGCCACCACTGCAGCTTCATAGGTACTTAATACGCATATGTATGTGTTAGAAAAAAAAATCTCGTATCGAAATCGACGAATAGAATTTAAATATTTATATTACTTGTCATTTATTTATTAATTAATTAATTTTAATAAAATAAAATCTCAATGTTATCGAAACTAACATGCACGTAAAGTACCGATCATAAAACACGATTGCATGTGAAAAAAAGAGTTAATGAAATCCACAGCATGCATGTACATATTGGTCTGGTTTTGCAATTAATTATCCGGCTGAGCCGCTGAGGCGGCTTGGGCAGGATGGGACCACCATATGATATGCAGCAGGAGGTTCCACTTCGTGGTGCCGTCAAGGAGAGGCCCGCCCCACAGCGCGGACGAGGGGTGTGCAGAACCGGTGGTGCCTGATTCGAAGGTAGCGATGAGGTTGCAGGGGCAGCTGATGCATGGGGTGGTGCACTCCAATGGTTTCGGTCACTTGCTCTGCGTCAATGGCATCGGAGGAGGATCGGAGATCGTCTCCGGTCGTCAGTTGGTAGACCTTTGGGACAAGATATGCTCAGCTTTGCATCTCAGGTGCTCTCATCAATCCATGTACTGTGAATATGTGGTGTGCCTTGTTATATGTGTGTGTGTGTATAGGTAGTATATATATACACACAACGTACTTTTGATGTGCTTTGAAAATACATTGGACGTGAAGAAAGGTGAGTCTGGCAGATACGGCGAGGAAGGGGACCATGAGCCTGAGGCTGATCCACGGCGTGGCGTACGGGGAGGCGTGGTTCGGGAACTGGGGCTACTGCTTTGGACGTGGAAGCTACGGCGTCACCCGGCAGATGTACCACAACTCCATCGAAACCCTGAGGTCGCTGCCGCTGTGCCTCCTCGTCCCTCACTACGGCGGCTTCCGGCCCGACATACCCGCGATCGTCGCCAAGTACCAGGCCATCTCCTGTAACTCCCTCCTCACGCTCGGCCACCTCTTTCATTTCATGCTCGAGCTCAAGCGCCGCCTCCCACCGGACACCATCACCGCCATGGACTACCATGGCATAGCCGCCGAGCCCGCGTGCAGGTTCGTTCTTGTTCACCTTCGCTGGAACGAGCTTAGTTTAACTACTGATCGATATTCTTAATAATCAATGGGGTTCACGTCGAAAAGTCGTAAAATGGAAATTTAAAAATTAAAAATTAAAAATTTAAAAATTTAAAAATTATTTATATATATTGTAGAAATTTAAAAAATTAATTTTAAAAAATTTATAAATATTTTATATTTTAAAGTTTTAAACATAAATCTACATTTTTTTTGTATAACTATAAGTTAAGTGATGATTGAGAGAGGTTAAACGAGACATACAAGGCCAATGGAATATATTGTGATGAAAATTGTCTCCAATAGTTAGAAAATAGTGAATAAATTCTATATTTACGAAACAATTTAAATTTTTTTTTTATATTTTTGGAATACACAAAAGCACATGAAAATCTAAATTTTTTTTAATTTTTTTTTTTCAAAATTTCTAAGAATACAAATCTCTCCTATATATTATTTATTCTAATATTTTTTATTTTAACTTATTAAGATAATTGACTAATAGTAAAAAACTTATAAATATCTCAATTTCAGGTGAGATTATTTTTCTCAATATATACACTCTTACGTTTAAAAGCCAATATCTTACGTGTAATCTGTACGTGTATAATGACTACGATATTATATGATTTTTATTTTACTAAAAATAAATGATTAATAAAAAATAATTTATAAATAATATAAAAGTCTTAAATTTGTCTACTTTTTTCAATAGTATTTGCAGCACATTGAAAAACACACACAGACATAATATATATATATATATATGTGTGTGTGTGTGTATACACAGGTGGTCGAGGAAGAGGATCGAGATGGCGGCGCAGGTGATCGTCGACGCCCTGAAGAAGGCGGGGAACCAGTGGGTACCCAGGCAGGAAGTGAGGGACGCCGCAAGGATCTACATCGGAGACACCGGACTTCTGGACTTCGTCCTGAAATCAATAGGCAACCACGTCGTCGGAAGTCAGATGGTGCGGCGGATGGTCAACCCCGTGACCAAGGTCCTGGAGTACTGCCTGGAGGACGTCTCCCACGCCCTCCCCGGCCGAGACGACCACCTGCCGGGAATAAGATCCAGGCCGCTGCTTCTGACGAGGGTGCAGCTCATGAGAGACATGCTGTGCCTCTACAGGCACATCCTCAAGGAGCAAAACCCAGCCGTGGCCACCGGCATGTTCGGCGCCATCCCACTGGCGGTCAGAGTGGTTCTCGACGCCAAGCAACTCGTCAAGGACTACGGCGGCCACCAGCCGACGAGGAAGACCACCCACTCCCCCCACACCATCCAACTGTGGTGCACCGTCCACCTGCGGGCCGGAGCGGAGTGCTACGCCGGTTCACCGCAGCGCTTGTCCCCACCTCACGACCCCATAGCTCTACCTGCAAAAGCCACCGTCGGTGACCTGAAGAGGAAGGCCGAGGCCCATTTTAAGGAGACCTATCTCGGGCTGAGACGGTTCACGGCGGAGTCGATAATGGGAGCCGACGAGGGCAAGGACACGGACATGTTGGTGGGAGTGGTGGGGGCGGGTGGGAGCGTCGCCGTCGTCGGTCGGAACGAGACGGAAGGAGGCGGCGGAGCTGTCGTGGACGAGGTATACGAAGGGGATGGACGGGTGGTCGATTGCCATTGCGGCGCGAAGGAGGAGGACGGGGAGAGAATGGTGTGCTGCGACGTGTGCGAGGTGTGGCAGCACACGCGTTGCCTTCAGATACCCAACAACGAGGACATCCCCGCCGTCTTCCTCTGCCGCTCCTGCGAGAGGGACATCATGGCATTGCCTTCTTTTCTCTTGCAGTGAACACTCCACTTGCTTCATCTGTCTCAACAAATTAATTAAATGCGGATTTGTGATTTGCGGCTCTCCGTACGTATTCGATGCTGTAGGAATAGTCATGAAATGTGATATGGTTGATTTTATCTTTATGTTATGAATTTTTTTTTATTATTTAAGTATTTTTGTAAGTCCCGCTTCAATTTATATAAGATGTATACTTATCGATTTGAAGGTTCATCGTAAATGTAAGAGAGTATTAAAATAGTGTGTGATGTGATAGATTTTATTTTTATATCATGAAAAACCATCTTCTTAGACAGAACTGTATTTCAACAAATCCAAGCACATCACTTCTTCCCGTGAAACAAAAAAATCACTGCAGATCGATCATCGTAACTCATGCAGATTTCTTCGTAATCCTAGTGGTTTTAATTAATTTGTGTGAGTTTGAAATCATCCGAAGGTTTTGTAAAGCAGAGGGAAAGACAAGTACGTAATTGCTTGTGGAGATGTCAACCGAATTTTCTTCGGCCCAGGCACTTCTCCAGCCGTGCTGGGCCGTGCCAACGGTTGATGGTGTCGGACCAATTAAGTATGGTTTATATGTGTTGAACTTATTAATGGTACGATTTAATTAATAAAATTAATCATGGATAAAAAGAATTTAAAAGGATTTAATTCTATAATCTTTAAAAAAATTAATGGCCTTATATTACTAATTATTACCATTAAATTAAGTAATTTTATTAAGAAATTAGTAAGTAAAAATATATAAAAAAACCATTGGTAATTTTAACGTTTAATGAAAATATGAAATGTTATTATGTTAAAATGTTTAATTAAAATTATTCACATGTAAGTTAATTAGTAGGTATAAAAATGTTTTAATGTTTATAATTTTTTCAATGTTTTTACTTGAATCAACAACTATCAAGAGATTGATAGCATTTAGGAAAATTTCTTATCCACCTAATGCGGAATTTTTTTTATAATTATGAAAAGTTTTGATTTATTTCATATTAAAGATAAAGTACATAGTTAGTATATTACTTTTGATAATGCTTCATGTAATATTTCTACCATTTCTATTATGTTTAAAAATAGATTAAATCTACCAACTAGTTTTAGTTTATTTTATCAAAGATGTATATGTCATATAATTGATCTTATAGTTAATATTGAAATTATAGAAATTAAAGATTTCGTTGAAAATACGTTACGTGTGCATTATATATCTTACATTACAAGTTCTGTTGAAAGACAAAATGAATTTGATTATATGTGTGATTCTTTTAATTTACCTCATAAGAAATTTATTCTTGATGTTCTTCATATATGAAATTCTTTATATATATATATATATATATATATGAGAAAAATGGTTTTGTAGGTGCCTAAAGAATCAACTTCTGTAGGCACCTATTAGATCAATGTTTAACGGTGGTTTGATCAAGAGAGAGAATGTCTGAAAAAAAAACTCTTGTTGATGACATCTGCGTAAAAGCAGTCTATTTATTTTAACACAAAAAAATTCACAAAAAGTCACTAACGAGATTTGCAATTCCTTTTCGTCACCTGCGATTTGCAATTCTTTTTCCCCAATCAAAGTCACTTGCGATTCGTCGTCTCCCCGGAAGTCCCCTCGTCTTCCCCTCAATCTTTTTAAAATTATCGAATGGAACACGTCAGTTAGCGTTAGATCTACCGACGAGTTATAGGTGTGCTTTCATGTTATTAAAAGTTGATTTATTAAGTACATTGATTATACTTTCATTTAACATGAATGAACATTTATTGGGAGGAAAATGTTTGCAACATTTATTGGGAAAAAAGTTAGTTAGACCGACAAACTATTAATTACATTAAGTACAAAGCAAAATATGTTTAATCTGAAATGTTACCTTTAATTATCAACCACTCTGTAAAGAACAGACAGATGTAAAAGTAAATAGATAATAATAGATTCAAGTTAACATTTACAGAGTCGTTGATGATTATAGAGTGGTTGATGATTACAGAGTGGTTGATAATTAAAAACCACTTTGTAAAGTTAATTAGCAATAGATTAAGATTATTATCAACTACTTTGTAAAGTTATCAACGTACTTTAAAATTTAAAGTTAATTATCTTAGTCTGTTGGTAATTTAAAAGTCGTAATATGTACACTTTTACAGAGTGGTTGATAATTAGTGGTTGATAACTTTAATTAAATGTTGCAACATTAACTTTATAGAGTGGTTGATAATTTCAAAGTTCTAACTCCTTTATTGTTGCACTTTTAATTAAAGAATCAATAATTCTCAAATTGTCAAAAGCTATTAGATGATAAATAGCAAGTATAATGGCTCGAACAAGAAGGACTATTCTGAAATGCAAGGGTTTGATGACCTAGAGTTCAATATTAGAATAGAAGGGTCGGCTAGTCATCCCGATAGAGAAGGAGAAGGAAGTACAAGTCCACACTATGCTATGAAATTTTTCTTCGGAGCATGATGCATATAATTTTTATAATACATATGCAATGAAGAAAGGTTTTGATATTAGAAAAAGTTGGTTCAAAAAATCAAAAACCAGTTGAGAATTAATAGTACGTAATTTTGTTTGTTATAAATAGAGACATAAGGACATGAATGACAAACGTTGCTCGAGAAGTGATGTGGGGCAGACAATGAGACATTTGGGAGGGTTGTGTTGCAAGGTTTTATGTGGTGCACAATGAATTAAATGTGTGGGTGCTTGAGAAATTTGTCAAAGAGCATAATTATATTCTTGCATCACCTGTAAAATCGAAGATGCTAAGATCTCATAAAAAGATATCATCTGTATCGAAAGGGTTACTGAATACCCTCTCAAAATGTGGCATTCAACCTTCCAAAGCGGCAAATGTTCTTTCAAATATGTCACAACAAAATATTAGTCCTGATCAAGTTATTCACCTTAATAGGACTAGGCGAAAGAATAATATGGGCAAGGAATGTATGACAGTAGTACAGTATTTTCAGCAACAAAGTCATAAAGATCCAAATTATTTCTTCTATTTTGAATTAGATGAAGATCATACAATCAGAAGTGTCTTCTGGGCTGATGGAATGGCTCGTGAAGCATATATGAAGTTTGGAGATGTGGTTGTTTTTGACACCATTTGTAGGACTAATAATTTCAATATGCCTTTTGCACCATTTATTGGAGTAAATCACCACAGGCAGTCCACATTGTTTGGGTGTGCTTTACTAGTAGATGAGACAAAAGAAACCTTTTATTGGTTGTTTAGTACATTCCAAACTTGCATGTATGACAAGAATTCAAAGGCCATTATTATAGATCAAGATTATGCAATATGTGCAGTTATTCCTGAAGTTTTTCTAGATTCTGTACATCGTTATTGTTCTTGGCATATTAGTTGAAATGCCATTGGTCATATCCCAGAGATGCGTACTGATGTTAACTTTAAGGTTGATTACAGTAAATGTATATATGGTGTAAGGACTCCTGAAGAGTTTGAAAAGAAGTGAAAATTATTGACAGTTAAATATCCAACACTACATGGTAACTCTTGGCTGAATTACATGTATACCATCCGACAACATTGAGTTCCATGCTATATGAAAGATATATTTATGGCTGGCATGACCATAAGTCAAAGGTCTGAAAGCGTAAATTCATTTTTTTGATGGGTATGTGCATTCTCATACTCTTTTTTCAGAATTTGTTTTCCATTATGATAGAACATTGAAAGCAAGACGTCAATCTGAGGAACATGAAGACTTAATTACTTTGATAATAAAATTGACACTTTTGTTCTCTACCTCAATTGAAATTCAGGTTGCTGCAAGTTATTTAAGGAAGATTTTTTCTGTATGCCAAGATGAAATGAGAAAATGATTGACGTATCTTAATAAAAAAATAAGTAAAGTAGGCATGCAACATTGTTTTGAAGTTTAGAATCCAATGATGTCAAGAAAACCTAAAATAGTCAATTTGAATATGGAAACCAATTATGACGTATGTTGTTCATGCAAGAAATTTGAAAATGAAGGTCTTCTTTGTCATCATATCTTTTTTGTATTATGGAAGAAACAGATCACCCACGTACCAAGCAAATATATATTGCATAGATGGACCATTCACTACAGATACCATAGTAGCAGTATTGGTGGACCACCAGATCATGTTGACGGGTATGTTTATTATATTCATCAAAGAATTTTATTTCCACAATTGATGCTGATGAAACATCTTTTTGTATTTGTTACAGGTTTACTCCTCTTATGAGATGAGACTTATGGTCTAGTGCATTCAAATTGGTGGACACTGCTTTTACTTCAATAGAACAGTACGCACTAGTGAAATCAACTTCTGATGATTTGTTGAAGAGAACTAGTGGATTATGTGTGCAGTGTACGCAAGATGATCAAAGTGGAAATAACTCTACTACAGTTGATTTACCAACTGGTTTTGTGGTGAATGATCCATCTACATCAAGAAAAACCAAAGGAAGACCTGCCCATTCACAACGGCTAAAAGCTTCCATTGAAGAAATTAACACGCATAAGAAGAGAAGAATGTGTCATGGGTGTGGGGAACTAGGTCATTACATAACTACTTAGCCCAATGCAGGTAGTTGTCAATAAAATAGGAAAGATGATGCCTGGAGAGGAGTATAACACAAGCATGCTTACATTACATGTAATTGTTTTAGTTAAATAAACTGATATAATATATTGAAATATTGAAATTTGTTCAGGTCAGGACTTGTGTTTGGTGACATATATGTTTTTAATATATATGTTTAGTTTTGTAGTCAAAAAAAAAGTGGAGATTGTTAAGGATAATGTTCTCTGATTAATTACCCTTACTATTTTGATGAAGAATTTAATGTGAACGTTTTATAACAAAACTTATTATTATCATTTAAGTATATTTAGTGCACACAGATTCACATAAAGCTTCAAGAGTAACCTTGCTATCGTTGTAGAAAACTATGAAGTGGTTTTCCAACGTTTAAATAAGACGGAAGTATCGTAGAAATAAAATAGCGATGGACGGAAGTACTGTTTACAGACTCGTCTATAAACGGTAGTTCCGTGACTTTACCTTACAATTACGTGGAAGTACTGTCAATTGAATTATTTGGGTAACAACCATAATATACAATGCACGTGCCTAACTTAAAAAGTCACATGTGAATATTAAAACGTCAGTCATTTAATACAATCATCCAGTCTTTTAACATAAAATGCCGATTCTTTCATCACGTGTGAACTTAAAATTTCACGTGATATCTAACTATACCCCTTCGAATATTAAGTGGACGGCCATACTATACAATGCGCGCGCCTTACTTAAAAAGTCACGTGTGAATGTTAAAACGTCGGTCTTTTAATATAATCGTTTGGTCTTTTAACATAAAACACCGATTCTCTCATCACGTGTGAACTTAAAATTTCACGTGACATCTAAATTATACCCCTTCAAATATTAAGTTGACGGCCATACTATACAACGCACGTGCCTACCTTAAAAAGTCACGTGTGAATGTTAAAATGCTGATGTTTTAATACAATCGTTCAGTCTTTTAACATAAAACATTGATTCTCTCATCACATGTGAACTTAAAATTTCACGTGACATCTAAACTATACCCATTCGAATATTAAGTTGACGATCGTGCTGTACAACGCACATGCCTAACTTAAAAAGTCACATGTGAATGTTAAAATGCCAGTCTTTTAATACAATCATCTGGTCTTTTAACATAAAACACTGGTCATTTAATATAATCGTCTGGTCTTTCAAATAAGTGGTATTATTGAATTGCAAATATCTTTATGGTAAGATCTGATTATAAAAATTTGACAATTTTTACCCCCAATCTCTAGGCATATATAAAGCTTAAATTCGTAATGCCCTGTGCTCTAGTCTTCTTGTACAAGAGCAACTGCATTGTATGTGACTTGAAGAAGAAGCTTCACTGTCAGTAACGTAGCAATGGCATGTGGGAAGAAGAACATTGAAGTTCCACCGGTACTCTTGTGTACATGGCAGGTCAAAATCGACGAAGTCGACAAGGAGATAGAGCTATTGAAGTCTAGGTATAACTTCTTTGTCGACGTCTTTGAAGTTGTTGCACAGGAGGTCAACATTATAGAAACAGATAACTTGCGACTACGATTACGGTCGAAAGGAGAAAAACTACACAATATCAGGTGTGCTGAGCGAAATTTGTTAAAATCATTTGGTGATTCCATGACACCGTTCTGTACGTTTGAAATAGGAGAGTGTTCTAGAGTTGCTGAAAGGAGACTTAAGAAGCCCGCTCCAAAGCCTAAGAACACTACACCTATCCATCGACATCCGTCAACTTCAGAACGGTTGAGCCCTAAAAGTAGCATGGAGGAAGCTCGAAAACATCAAATTTCAATAGTAATGGAAGAACATTACAGTCCTCTATGAATCTCAACTAAACAACGCATACAAGAATCTATTGATGTCTAAGCTGAAGAGGAGCATGTAAATCACCAATAAGAGACTTTAGAGGTGCACAATAAAGATCAGTTGGGATTGGTTGTATATCAGTCATAGACAGAGAATGTTGAAGATTTGCTAAGCACTTCCCATTCATTTCCCGAGAAAGGTATGACAGTAGACAATCTATATTTCCGAAATCAAGAATATCTGGACAATTATAAATTTTTTTTGAATTATGAGATACTATACGAATGACTAGTAAATTTGAAAAATTTACAAGAGATTAAAGATCTTTTAAACTTTCAAGGTCTGCTACATAATATACCAACAAACTGTAAGTTAAATGTATTCAGAGAAGTCATTGTTGCATTCTATGCTAACTTATATGTTGATGAGGGTAGATTATTTACCAACATAGATAAGACTATTTTTGAAATCACTCTTCAGTTGGTATATGATACTCTTAAATTGACAAATGATGGTGTACAATTAAGTAGAACATCTTTGAACTTAGTAGATTTGAGTATTAGTTTGATAGCAAGAACCCCTCATTTACATAGCAGATTTGAATATCTTGAACATCTTGATGGAAATGTCAAATTTATAGCCAAAATTCTGCAAGCAAAGATTTTTCAGAAGAAAGGGCATGCTGAATATATCGAGAGAATTTGTTTATATGCTACATATGCTGTGATACAGAAAATAAAACTAAATTGGTGCACACTGTTTTTGGATTCCATATAGCACAGACATTCAAAATTATTTTATAGAATCAGTCTTGTGAAGTCGATATCGGGGATAGGATATGATGTGAATCAGTCTTGTGAAGTCGATATCGGGGATAGGATATGATGTGAATCAGTGGCCCAAAATATCCTTCAAGACAAGATCTTTTACAATGACTGAATATAAGAAATTCATTTCTCATGCACCAATTAAAGACATACAGCAACAATCAACAAGTGAACAGACACATACGTCGACTGGACAAGATTTATTTTCACTTGCAGAGGTTGCGTATTTTTCACAATTAGGAGAACAAATTGGTCGACAAATTTGTGAAACTATAATCAATACTGTTCATAATCGGAGGAGAAATCAAGGATAATTTGTATTTTTCTGATTTCTTGTTGAATTGTAATTGAAGGGTATGTTTATCCTAATTAACTTTTTAGTATAAGTGATTGAATTGTAATTCAAGGGTATTTTTCTCTTATTTCAAGTGATTGAATTGTTTGTATAAGTGATTTAATTTTATCTGACTGAATGTTTCAATTTATTCTCTAATCCCAATACTTTGTTAAATAATCACAAAAAGGGGGACATATACTGTTCGGATTTAGAGAAATAGATAATTACACTTAAAATAATAGATAATTACACTTAACATTGTTAACTTTAGGTGTTTTAAGACCGTGAAAAAGTAAAATACAACATCAACTTAATTGAAATTTGAAAATTGAAAAGGAAAACAATAGATAACTACAACATAAACACAATTTGGTGATCATCAACATAATCCAGGGTAAGTGTTTTAAATATTTAAGTTAATGCTAAATTAATTAGCACTCAAATGTTCGATTAAGTGTTTTAAATATTTAACTTAGTAGATTAAATATGTTTAATATTTAAAATAGTTCAGAGAAGTAATGTGAATGGATATAGTTACTTAAATAAGTGCTATATATGAATATAGTTTGTGAAATATCACTGTAGAATGTCATTTGAAATTTTAAGTTCACATGTGTTGAGAGAATCGATGTTTTATGTTAAAAGTCCGGACGATTGTGTTGAAAGACTGGCGTTTTAAGATTCACACGTGACTTTTTAAGTTAGGTGCGTGCGTTGTATAGTATGACCATTAACTTAATATTCGAAGGGATATAGTTAGATGTCACGTGAAATTTTAAGTTCACACGTGACGAGAGAATCGGCATTTTATGGTAAAAGACTGGACAATTGTATTAAAAGATTGGTGTTTTAACATTCATACGTGACTTTTTAAGTTAGGCGTGTGCGTTGTACAGTATGACTGTCAACTTAATATTCGAAGGGGTATAGTTAGATGTCACGTGAAAGTTTAAGTTCACACATGATGAGAGAATCGGCGTTTTATGTTAAAAGACCGAACGATTGTATTAAAAGACCGACATTTTAACATTCACACATGACTTTTTAAGTTAGGCGCATGCGTTCTAAAGTACACGTGGTGTGTGAATAGTAGTTAGGCATTTTAAGGGTATCTCACTGAGACTATTATGTTTTAATGATGAATACTTAATTAACGTTTAATCATGATGTGATGGTAATTTAACAGTCGTAATTATATTTGCTAATTATCTATTTACTTATTACTTCAACGTACTGAACATATTATTTCAGTTAATGCTAAATTATTTAAAACTATACCCATTCAATCTAGGTTAAGTGTTTTTAATTATTTTATCAAAATCCTTTTTAATTCAAATCGAATTAATTTAAACAAAATTCCACCTTAATATTTTAAGTTAGTAGATTACATATGTTTAATATTTAGAACAGTTTGGCATGATATTGTAATGAGTGTAGTTACTTAAATAAGTGTTACATATGAATTTAGTTCGAGAAAAATCAGAGTAGAATGTCATGTGAAATATTAAGTTCACATGTGATGAGAGAGTCGGCGTTTTATGTTAAAAGACGAGACGATTGTATTAAAAAATTGGCCTTTTAACATTAACACGTGATGTTTAGTAGTAGGTCGTGTACTTTTAACACAATCGTTCGATTTTTTAACACAAAATGTCGATTCTCTCATCATGTGAATTAGACGTGACAAGTTCAGTTAAGGACTAAAGGTATTATTGAATAGCAAATATTTTTATGGTAAGATCTGTTTATAAAAATTCGACAACTTTAACACCTAATCTCTAAGCATATATAAGGCTTAAATTCATATTGCCCTGTACCCTAGTCTTCTCGACAGTTGCGTAGTGCATTACTTGAAGAAGAAGCTTCAGTGATAGTAACATAGGAATGGCACGTGGGAATAAGAGCATTCAAGTTTCATTGCTACTCCCACGTACATGGTAGGTCAAAATTGACAAGGTTGACAAAGAGATACAACTGTTGAAGTTGAGGTATGACTTCTCTCGTGAGGTTTTTGAAGTTGTTGTTGAGGAGAAGAAAAAAACAGAAACAGATAATTGGCGGCTATGATTATGATTGCAGGTAGAAAAAATATATAATATTAGGTGTGCTGAGCGATATGTCTTACAATCATTTGCTGATTCAATTACACCACTCAGTACATTTGAAATAGGCAGTCTTCAAGACTTGCTGAAAAAAGACATAACAAGCCCGCTCCAAAGTCAAAGAAGACTAAACCCATCCATCTACAACCATCAACTTCAGAACGGTTCACCCCTAAAAGTAAGGTTGAAGAGTTTGAAGATTGGTTTAAAGCCATCACTACACAGAAACAAGTTGAAGTGGTCACTTCAGATTGCTGGAGCAGTAGTTCAAAGTCTGCTAGTAGTGAGGGTGAAAATGAAGGTCTGTGGATAGGTAAAACATTTTTGTCATCTTTTGAAATGAGTTATTTTCAAAAGGTGCTCGATAATTTTGAGAAAAGAGAAGTGACTATTTCAAAGTAATTTCTGTTTATAGTTAATGCAATTCCAGCAAAATTGACAAGTTTTACTGTGCATGACTTATGTGTGAAGAATGTTTTTAATGGCACATTATCATTTAGGTTTATAAATAAAGGGAATGATGTTACTGAGCATGCATTGAAAAATACAAGGCATGACAGATTTTGAGCTTTTGCTAAAATGCAAAAGTATATCAATAGGAAAGAAAGACTTCTATGAATTTATATTCAATTAATGAGGCAATGGAAGGAAGAAGATGCTCTGCTAATGAATATTCCACCACAGTGTGAAAATTATATTAGAATTAATGATGAATCAAATGGTATAGTTATAGTTGTTGTTGAAACAATTTTTATAGAGACAGACAGTTCTCCAACAGATCAGATAGATAGCATTGAAGATATTTTGAGAAATTTAAAATCACAGTAGTCACTATTTGTCTCCGTGGAAGAACAACAACTACTTTCTAACACAAGTGATTCTCAGACATTGGGTGAATATTTGTAGAGTATGAAGGAAAAAAAAATTGATGCAACTATTCGGACCGATGCATAGGAACAAGTTGAAGAAATATTACAGTTACAACAAATATAAGAACCAATTTCTAAGCTTGTATCAGTTATTGAACAAACTATGGAGGAAGCTACAAAACATCAACTTTCAGATTTAATGGAAGAGCATTATAGTCCTCCAACAATCTCTAATCAACAAACCATAGAAGAATCTCTTGATTTGTAAGCTGAAGAGGAGTATGTAAATCAGCAACAAGAGACTTTAGAGGTGCAGAATGAAGATAAGTTGAGATTGGTTATGTCTCACTCACAGACAGAAAATGTTGAAGATATGTCAAGTACTTCTCATTCATTTCCTAAGGAAGGTATGATAGTAGAAAATCTATATTTTCGAGGAATGTCTAGACAATTACCATAAATTTTTGAATCTTGAAATACTGTATCAAAGGCCGATAAACTTTACAGATTTACAAGAGATCAAGGATCTCTTACAGTTTCAAGGTTTGCTAGACATAATACCAACAAGCTGTAAGGTAGATGTATTTAGAGAAGTGATAGCTACTTTTTTTGCTAACTTGCATGTTGAGGAAGACAGATTATTTATCAACATTGATTACACTATTTTTGAAATCACTCTTCAGTTGGTATATGATACTCTTAAATTGACAAATGAGGGTGTACAATTAGATACAACATCTTTCAACTTGTTAGATTGGAATATCGGTTCGATAGCAAGAACCCCTCATTCACATGACAAATTACAATATGTTGATGAATTCAATGGCAAAGTGAAATTTGTAGCCAAAATTCTATAAGCACAGATTTTTCAAAAGAAAGGGCATGATGTACATATCGAGAGAATTTGTTTATATGCCACATATGCTGTGATGCAGAAAATAAAATTGAATTAGTGCACACTATTTTTGGATTCCATAGAGCACAGACATTCAAAATTATTTTACGGAATCAGTCTTGTGAAGTTGATCCCGGGGACAGGATATGATGTGAATCAGTGGCCCAGAAAATCTTTCATGACAAAATCGTTTACAGTAGCTGAATATAAGAAGTTCATTTGTAATGCACTAGTTACAAACGTACAGCAACAATCAACATGTGAACAGGCACATACGTCGATTGGACAAGATTTGTTATCTCTTGCAGAGGTTATGTATATTACACAATTAGGAGAATAAATTGGTCGACAGATTTCAGAAACTATAATAAGTTCTGTTCAAAATCAGAGGAGAAATCAAGGATAACTAGTACTTTTTTGATTTCTTGTTGAATTGTAATGCTAAGTGATTGGAACGTTTGTTTGTATAAGTGATTGATTTGTAATTCAAGGGTATTTTTATCTTATTTAGCTTTTTAGTGAAATGTGGATTTATTAATTTTATCTGTATGAATGCTTACAATTATTCTCTAACCCCAATATTTTGTTGAATAATGGCAACAATGGGGACATATAGTTCAAAATTAAAACACTACATAATTACACTTAACATTCTTAACTTTAGGTGTTTTAGGAATGTCAAAACGTAAAATACAACATCAAATTAATTGAAATGGAAAACAATAGATAATTTCAACATCAAATTAATTTGGTGATCATCAAAAAGGGGGACATTGTCAAGTATTATGCATTGATGATGAATGCTTAATTATTGTGTAAACGTGGTTTGATGGTAATTTAAAAGTCGTAATTATATTTAAGTTAATGATCTATTTACTTATTACTTGAACATAACTAGAAATATTATTTAAGTTAATGCTAAATTATTTAATACTATACCCATTCGATCTAGGATAAGTGTTTGTAATTTTTTAATCAAATTCTATTTTAATTCAAATCGAATTAATTTTTTTTTAAAATCCACCCTAATATTTTAAATTAGTAGATTAAATATGTTTAATATTTAGAACATTTCGGAGAAGTAATGTGAATGAATATAATTACTTAAATAAGTGCTACATATGAATATAGTTCATGAAATGTCCTGGTAGAATGTCACGTGAAGTTTAAGTTAACACGTGATGAGAGAATTGGCGTTTTATGTTAAAAGACCGAACGATTGGATTAAAAGACCGACATTTTAACATTCACACGTGACTTTTTAAGTTAGGCGCATGCATTGTACAGTATGGCCGTCAACTTAATATTCGAAGGGGTATAGTTAGATGTCACGTGAAATTTTAAGTTTACACGTGATGAGAGAATCGGTGTTTTATGTTAAAAGATCGGCTGATTGTATTAAAAGACTGGCGTTTTAACATTCACACGTGACTTTTTAAGTTAGGCGTGTGCGTTCTAAAGTACACGTGATGTGTGAATAGTAGTTAGGCGTTTTAAGGGTATAGCTCTCTGAGAGTATTATGTTTTGATGATGAATACTTATTTCAGGTTTAATCATGATGTGATGGTAATTTAACAGTCCTAATTATATTTTCTAATTATCTATTTACTTATTACTTCAACATAACTGGACATATTATTTCAGTTAATGCTAAATTATTTAAAACTATACCATTTGATCTAGGCTAAGTGTTTTTAATTATTTGATCAAAATCCTTTTTAATTCAAATCGAATGAATTTTAAAAAAATTCCACCCTAATATTTTAAGTTAGTAGATTACATATGTTCAATATTTAGAACTGTTCGGCGTGATATTGGAATGAGTGTAGTTACTTCAATAAGTATTAGATATGAATATAGTTCATGAAAAATCACGGTAGAATGTCACGTGACATTTTAAGTTCATATATGATGAGAGAATCAGCGTTTTATGATAAATGATAGGGCGATTGCATTAAAAGACCGACATTTTAACATTAATACGTGACATTCAGTAGTTGAGTGTGTACTTTAGAACGCACGCGTCTAACTTAAAAAGTCATATGTGAATGTTAAAACACTGGTCTTTTAATGCAATCGTCCGATCTTTTAACATAAAATGTCGATTCTCTCATCACGTGTGAACTTAAAATGTCACGTGACATTCTACTGTGATTTTTCACACGTGATGAGAGAATCAGCATTTTATATTAAAAGACCGGCGGTTTAACATTAACACGTCCATTTCTAAGTTGGCCGCGTAAAGTTAACAGCTTTACTTTATAGTTTCGCGTAGAGTAAAGTCTTAATTTTCAAATCTCTTTTAAATATATGACATAAATCACTTATTTGAAAATTTTAAATACCTTATTTTACTTAAATATATGACATAATATTTAATGAAAATCTCTTTTTAATCAATATTTAGTAATTGAAAATGAAAACTACCTAAGTATTTCGATTAACGGTACTTCTGCCTAATTGTAAAGTATATCCATGAAACTACTGTTTATAGATGAGTTCATGAACGATAGTTCTGTGCGTCACTTCTTTATTTTAACGGTACTTCTGTAAAATCCTTGAGAAATGTAGAAGTTAAATACCCCATAGAATAGTGTATATTGTAATTGAAATTAAACATAACAACACATGGAAAATAATTAATTGAAAAGGGAGTATTTTTAAATATTTAATCAAAATATTTTTTAATTAAAATCGAATTATTTTAAAAAAAATCCACCCTAAATTATTTTAATTAAACACTACATAATTAAAATCGAATTATTATTTTTTAAAATCCACCCTAATATTTAAGTTAAAAAAATCCACCCTAAATTATTTTAATTAAACACTACATAATTAAAATTGAATTATTTTAAGAAAAATCTACAAACTTCTTTCAAATTTAAATACCGTATTTGTAATTAATGAACAATTAATTAATTTTCATAAGTTAATTAATACAACAATTTGAAATATTGTGAGTGAACTTTTAAAGTTAAAGGAGAGAGTATACATGTCTTTTTAGGTGAAGAGAGTGTGTTTTTAAATTTCACTTATATGAGAGAGAGTAACTTTTAAGTTTTTAAATTGACACTTATAGAATTGAATTTTGTAGATGTCTATCAAACTCGTACCCTCTCTCTCTCTCTCTATATATATATATAATGTTAACTAATTTTCTTTCATATAAAGATCCTATAATAGCTTATTATAATCGTAGTAACATTATAGTAAAGATTTAGATGAAAATGAAATTAAAATGATTAAATATTTTGTTAAATTTTTAAAATATGATACATTACATTATTTATATGAAATTGCATATGAAGCATTTACGTAATTTTTTGTTTAATTGTAATTTTTGTGTAACTGTGAATATGAAAATATGTAACGTAATTTTTTAAATATAATTGTACTTTTTGTGTAACTGTGAATATGAAAATATGTAAGTAAAAATATTTAAAGAATCGTAAATGTTAAAATATTTTTACACTGATAGATATATATTGAAGTAAAATATATTGTAAATGTTTTTTGAAGTAAAATATTGCATAGTTAGTTGCATAAAATATTTTTTAAATTTGAAGTAAAATATTGTAAATGTTAAAGTATTTGAAATGAAATTTCTGTAATAATCGAAGAAAAACATGAACCGTCGTGTATGGTAGCAAATTGCACTGCATTGATAGATGGCAACGCCTGGATAGCTTCGAAAGGTCTGTTATAACAATAGACATATACTATGCAAGCTACTTGACATCATCGAGATTTTACAAGAAACGTCAATGTTGGTTAATACCGATTATTACTAACGTCAAAGAAGGCAAGTTCATTAACATTATTCTTTATGTCATCAATATTATTTTTAAGATTTTCAAGTAAATCTATTTAATCTGCTCTACAAATAAATATATGTACTAAACAACATATTAGGACAATTTTTTCTTAGGTTTCAAATGAGAATGACATATAACCACGCAATATAGCAAACCTATGCTTTAGTACGTCAAATGTTCGTTTAATTACTAATCGTAATTGTGAATGTCTATAATTAAAATTTTCAACTACATTCGAAGCAAGATGATTTACATCATATTCACTCAAATGATATCTAACTCCACGAAATGAGCAAATAAATTCTGATCGATTTGGATATCTTGCATCAACTAAATAAAATTTCCCAGCAAAAAAAGAAAGAAAGTTGCAACTAACTAACTAGACTTCACTTGCATTTAACTATGTCATGTATTTGGTCAACTTGTTGCATTTTGCAAAATTCGTGCATCAGCAATAGATCCATCCCATCCACTAAGAACACACACAATTTTCATGTCAAAATTATAGGTTGCTAATACATTCTAAGATAATTCACCTTTTCTATTTCTATATATTGCATTTTATTCTCTATAAATGGTAGCCCTAACATGTGTCCTATTAATAACCCCAATGCAATTCTACACAAAAATGTGTTACTAATATATATTATGTGTAAATAATTGAATACACTTATAAAATACTTACTTTAAAATAGGGATACACATTTGAATCATTATGGATTCTAGGTGGTGTTGATGATGTCGACTTACCTAAAAGAAGATGTCTCAATTTCAGTATATCATTCAATATTTCATTAAAATATGTGTTAATTGTCCACCCTAATTAATGAAAACATTCTGTTGATACTCCATATCTTTGATTCTGTCATACTGTAACCAGGAACATGGCAAGTTTCTCTTCAACACTAATATTTTTTCTATTCAACACAATCCTTTCTTATCTTAATAAATTGCAAAATTGAAAGAACACATTTTGACTCGTATGATAAATCTTTCTGTAATTGTATGCTTGTTGTGGATTTGAAATACCTAACAACATTTGCACATATTCCACACCTTCTTTACTATAAATTCTCCTTGTAACATTGGAAGACACATTTAATTTTGAACTTGCTATTTGTATTAAAAACTGTGTGCAATTCATTAATAACTTCTGCATCCTTCGCTTCGTCATGATATGCCTTCGGATTACCATTCTCAACAACCTGAGCTTATCATTGTCATTAATTTCAATCTAAACAACATTATCAACAAATCAAAAGTCATAATACCAAGAAAACATTACATCATATACAACAACATAACACAATTAACAAACATAAATTAATAATGTTCATGACATAACACCACATTTCTGAACAATAGAAACATTAGTTTAATACAGAACAATACATAACATATTATATAATACAACTTCACACATTACAAACATAACAAATATCTCTGCAATAAGAGTCAATCACATAACAAACACACTACATAACACATTACTTATAATGTATTAAATTTCAACCAGTTCATTTGCATCTCTTCAAGAATATTCAAGAATTAAAAACGTTTTCTCTCATTCTCAAAAAGGTTAATAGTCTTAAATATTTGTTGTTCACTAAGACTTAAAAGTGAAAATACAATATCCATGCAAGTTACATATTTAGATTTGTTATTGTCCATCATTTTCAATTTCCTTTCTTCAACATTTACAATACGAGTCATAACACTAAGCATTCCTTATGCATCTGCATTTTCATTATCAACTAATTTAGCAATTGTTGTACTAACATTCTCAATTGCTTTGACCAATGACTCATGCTGTTTTGCATGAGGTTTAGGCTGCTTTCCCATTTTCAATGAATTATTGGCTTTTATGGTTGGGAAAGCATCTTGCACTTTAGGTTTATCAGTCATAGGAATATAACTACATGAATTGTATGTATCTACGTGATCATTGTTTAAATTTACACAACCTTGAAAGTCACCCACATGTATACTACTAGATCTAATAGCTGTGTTGCTTTCAAAAATTGTCTGAAGATGATCATATATTAAACATGACTTTCTAGCATAAGGTGCACACTCAGAATGTTGATACAAAAACAAAAGTATAATCAATACTCTAATCATATGTATTCTACAAGAAAGTTTAAAACAAAATTATTTCTAACCTCAACAAATGAATTCTAAACTTCTTGAGAGACATCTGCATGACCACGTACAATGTCCCATCCAAATCTATTTTGATTACCTATTTTGGTACACACCTTATACATTGTTCTCCATGTTTTCATTTTTTTTTTTTTTGAATATTCAGTCCACTTTTTTCATTGTACAACTTGATCACTTCAATCTATGTTTCAGATTTAATCTTGCCATCAGGTGTTTTCCCATTTCTCTCTTTTATTGCCTTACATATTAACTCTAAAATGATCTCTTCTTATTTTGCACTCCAACTAAAGTAACCCCTTCCACTAGTTTTCTTTTTTTCAACTAATGCCATTCACTGAAATATACCTAAAAATAAAATAAGATCAATGTAAATATAAAAAAAAAATTATATGCATGAAACATAACAAAAAATGTGGATTCAGTATGCATGAAACATAACAATTGATTTTCTCATGAATGTATAATAATGCAGACCTAGTATGTGCACAAAAACATGGGCTTTCTCATGATTCTAATCTTGATTAATCGATTTAGTGTATGATCCAATATTTTTAGTCAGGTTTTCAGATCTAACTGCCATTGATACAAACACAGTGATCCAATGTGAAAAAATCATAATTCGGAAGGAGAACTATTGGAAGCAACAAGATGAACGATAAATAGGAAAACCAATGATAAAGAAATGAACGAGATCTAAAGAAAGCCAATGAAATACTGAAATGTTTGTGGAAGAGGTGAGATCTGAAGAGATTTGAAGCAACAAGCTACAAACGAATGAGATCAGAAGAGGATGCTGACCTTCGTGCGTGTTGAGGAGTGTGCGGGAGGGGTGGCGAGGGCAGGGGCGAGATAGTGTGGGGTCACGGACAGGCAAGAGTGGTGACGCGAGAGGAGAGAGGAGAGAGCGATGGTGCGGTGGGGAGATGTGTACGTGGGGCCGTGGAAGGGGCGAACTGATTTCCACACAAATCAATGCGTAGCTGAGTGGGTTTCATTTTCGCACCCACACGTTGTGTGAATAGTATAATGAGATTCGGTAGGATTCATTTCTAAGTTGTACAAACAATTGAATTTGGGAAACCCCACCAATTTTGGGCAATACAAACGGTACTCTAATTTTAATTGATCAATTTTGGTTGTAGTCAAACTTGTGCGACAAAATGTATCTTCTTTTAACGGTGACTCATCAAAAATGTAATCATTATAAAAATATAGAAAATAAAAAAGTATTAACCTGGAAAGCAATAGTGACATTGTTATACTTAAGTCATGTTTATTTGTTTAACTTTAACTTTAACTTTACATAAACTTTTATATATTATTATCATCACACAAAATCATCCCACAATTCTCTCTCTCTTTCTCTTTATTTATATATATATATATATATATATATATGGGGGCACGAGTTCTGTAGGCGCCTACAGAAGTGACTTCTGTAGGCGTCCGTCGATCGTGAGATCGACGGTTGAAAT
>JAMKPZ010015535.1:0-76130 GCA_024699675.1 Amphibolis antarctica | reverse complement strand
AAATTATCAACCAACATGTAATTAAAGTTATCAACCACTCTGTAAATGTGTACATATTACGACCTTTTAATTACCAACAGACTAAGATAAATAACTTTAAATATCAAAGTACGTTGATAACTTCACAGAGTAATTGATAAGTAACATTTCAGATTAAACATATTTTAGTTTGGTCTGACTAACTTTTTTCCCATAAATGTTGCAAACATTTTTTCTCCAATAAATGTTCATTCATGTTAAACGAAAGTATAAACAATGCACTTAATAAATCAACTTCTCTAACTAACCTGTAACCGATGTTAAACGAAAGTATAATCAATGTACTTAATAAATCAACTTCTCTAACTAACCTGTAACCAATGTTAAACGAAAGTATAATCAATGCACTTAATAAATCAACTTCTCTAACTAACCTGTAACCTGTCGGTAAATTCAACGCTAACTGATGTTCTTCCGTATTCCATTCGGTAACTTCAAAAAAATCCTTACAAATGAATCCCAAATCCCAAATCTCAAATCTCAAATCCTTGACGAGGGGACTTCCGATGGACTGTGCAGGTGAGGATGATTGGGGAAAATGAATCGTTGTTTTTTAAAAAAAAAAAATTAAATGGACTGCTTTTACGCGGGTGTCATCGGCGGAAGGGAATTTTTTTCCGCAGGCTTCCTTTTTTCGAACACTTTCTCTCTTCATCAAACAGCCGTTAATCTTTCATCTAACGGGTGCCTACAGAACTCAGTTCTTTGGATTTTAAGTATGCATGCTTTATTTACGTTCTTTGTGTTTGATTTTACATTAAGATATGGAACCTAATGTGTATTACGTCTGGTTGTTTTTGCATCTTTTTTGCAGGAAGCAGTGTGTTCAGAGATTTAATGTTTTTGACTTCCTGAGGCATATTGTAAACAAAGTTCCTGAATTTGGAACTTCTGATGCTGGCGAGGATAGAGCATCCAAAAGAAGGTGAGATTCTAGATGCTAGAGGTCGTTTCATTTTCTGTTTGTTCAAATGTCAATAAATGTCATGTATTCTCAGAAAAGCAGTGAATGTTGATAGCAATGACAGTGATGAGGACACAAAACGAACCAGGAAGGTAAGATTATTTTCTGTACTAAGTTTTATTGCCGGCTTATATAATTGTATGAGTTGTAACCTATATAATTTCTTCTAAATGATTGTCCATAAGAGTTTGATGCATGGCATGACATATTCCTTGCTAAAGAACAATTCACGCTTGTTTGCACAAAAAATAACATGTTTTATTTCATTCAGAAACTTCAATATTTAATTTCTTCCTTTTACAGGGTACCCTTAGAACGTCTCCTGTGTGGATTATTGGTTCATATCATCATATTGATTTGTTCACAGACCTAAACTGTCAAATGATTACACTTTTCACCGTCAATGTAATAATGACTGACTGTTGGTGCAACATTACAATCATTGTTTGTTCATTTGTGCAATAGATTTGTTGTTGAGATAGCATGCCATCACATCCATTATTGCTTTTGAGTTGGTTGTGTAAAACTCTGAAATCTGTTGTCTGATATTGATAGCTTGGCAATACGAACAGGAATTCACAGGAAGGGGTCGAGGGAGGGGAAGAGGAAGAGGCCGAGGGAGACATATACGTGAGATTGAAAGGGAAGCCTGTGCTATGGTGGAAGATGATCCTAATACCACAGTGCAGGCTGACGACAAATATTACCGTCGGAACGCTGAAGGTCCGTCTGCCAGAGTACCTGAAGAGAGCCAAATAAACCCAAGCAATTCCAGTTCTACAGTAAGAAATTTCGTTCTTAATGAGAATGGCGATACAACTGTTATACCTTCATCTGTGGATTTCTGTACCACGAATTCTGCACTGAATTGGCTGCCGTCAGGTACGGATGGCTTGCAAGTTGATCCCATACCGATGTCTTCTATTTTACATAAGAGGTTGGATGAAGAAGATTACGACGAAGAAGATGATACGTGGCTACATGAATTACAGTGGTGTGCCACCTATCTTTGAGTTACTAGGTAAACGCTTTTGCTCCGTGTAGTTCATCACCACTAAAAGAAAGCCGATCCTGGAAGAAAGAGATTGGCGCAAATTGTATTATTTGTAAACAAGTTGCAGGTATAAAATACTTCATTGTTAGTCGAATGTATATATTAGTCATAGTTCGAATTTGGTAGTCATTTGATTGCCAAATTTTATTTAAGGATTCCACTTTGTAATGTTTTATAGTGGTTCGATTCATGGTAAGATACTGGGTAGAAATTACTGAAACAAACTATTGAATTCAATAAGCTATCGAATACTGAAAGACAGCTCGTAACCATCGAATTCATACAAGGTAAAAACAAACCATTGGGTTCTGCCAAAGTTCTTCGTAATAAGTAAATGTAGTGTCTGGTAGAGGCAACTTACAGATCTTACTTTTGAAGAAACCATTAACGAATTTAAAGATAAATTATCTTTAAAAGTGCTTAACTTTCTGTTTATTCACTAATTAGAAGTACATAGAAAATCAGGTCTTAATTATATTTCGATTCGTTTACATTAATCTTCCTTTCAAATTTGACCTCACATTACTGTTTATTTACACTAGTTTCCCAATAGTGTCTGCTGATTTGTAAATTTATCGATGTTTAATTCACCATCTTACAAAAAGGTAACAAACAGAAAAATAGATGAAAGCAAAAAACAGCTTTTGTGATTCAAACATACACCCGGACGTTAAGTTCAATTATTTACTTTATTCGTCAAAGGAGCTTTTGAAAATAAAAGAGGACAAAAGTTGATGTAACGATAAAATAACATCATTGCAACATGAGAAACACATTTTTTTGTAATGTACGTTCACCAGGTATCTTGAAGATCACGATCAAATCAAGCATCAATCACGGTAAATTACCCAGACATTATTATTCTTTTTTATTCACTCCGAGAAAATCTTTATATAAGAAACCCGAATTTGGATTATCTGATATGGTCGGCAAGAGCCGAGAAGACGCCCAACATGCACAGGCTTCTCTTTCGACAAAAGATCATTTGAATGAAAAGAAGTCTCATTTTTCTGCAACTGGTGAAGCTCAGGGTTAGCACCCGAGTGACTCACCGTCCAACAACGTTGGGACTAGTTAGTACCTTCCAGATGCCACCGATTCTGCGGAAAACAAGTACCTCACTCGAGAAAGTACAGAATCTTGTGCGGGATCATATGGATGATCCTTGGAGGGTATCTCCAGAATGGCAGGAATAGGATTGTTGTATTTATCAACAAGAAACCTTATCATGTTTGCCACCTTTTCAAGATAATACAGAAATTCAATCAGTGAGACTCCCAGAATTACGTGTAATATTAAAAGTAATTCATGTCTTTCGGAGAAAAGGTTGTACAAAACAGAACTAAGCAATGCCAAGCATGTACACTGCAAATGAGCTGGTAATCATACACCATGGGGACGTTTCAAACTACCTATAGGATTACGATTTTTGTAATATGCAACACTTTTTAAGGAAAAAAAAAATTCCATAACTTTTTGAAAAATAAAAATCAATTTTGAATTTTGATTTTGAGTCGAGGAAGTTGATGACGGAATATTATATATATATTGCCTCTGGAAAAAAAGACTACCCATGACAATTCATAATTGGAAAAGTAGTTCCAAATAAAGCCTATGATAAAATGAAATGGAAGAATTTCATTAGAAGAAGAGACCGGAAAACAGAAAATCAGGATCAGAGGCATAGAGACGCTTGAAGGACCAGACACTATCAAATGTGAGGACTCCTACACTGGAACTACATATCTTGAAAAAAAGAAAATACGAACAATGAACAATCACAGCCAAGTATGGTCTTCCCTATTGTATGGCATTGGTAGCATAAATCAATTCTCCATCTGCTTCTGTTTATTGTTATATTTTCTTTGTAGATTATGCAATGCAGACCATTTTCACTATATTTAGTCACATAATCTTTGGTCTTGTTCTACCAACTTTTAATTTCACAAATAGGTCTTCTTTCTTTGAACATGACTTGATTGTATGGCATTGGTAACATAAGCACAAGAAATAATTATGGCCAAAGAAGCAAAAGAAAGAGAGCAAGAACAACAGATGCTGAAAAACTTACGTATTGACTTATAAGTACAATGGCGACATCCTCTTTTGTTGTAAACTCTTTAAATGCATCCTCAATTGCCTTGACCGTTGTTTCTAAAAAAAGATAATTATAATAAAAACTAAAATGGTTACACATTTCTTAGATGCAAACAAAATCGGCCTTGTAATTCCAAAAACAGTACATGAAAAGCAAAACTAGTGCACGGAGAAATGGTTACACATTTCTTAAAAATATTGGAAAATGAACATGACAATGACAGTGAAAAGATCTTGTGACCAGAGAAAGTGAAAAAAAAATTAAAATTTACATAATCTGGCAAAGAACAAAGCATTGAATAAGAATAAATTGAGAGAAACATTTCCTGTTGCCAACCCACATAACTGGATTAAGAAATTGGTTACTGCTGGTGTACTTGTGAATTGTAGATATTCAATGAACATAAGTTTACTGACCTCCCCTTGGAAGGGCACGCCTTTATGTGGTCGAATATGCAGAACCCACCAACTCTCTCTAGGTTGGAAAGGATTTTGGTTGATGATGGCTGGGAGAATTTGTACCAAAAGGTCCGTGTTTTGGGGGCACGCTAGGGCTGCTTTTGATCACATAAAAGGTGGTGGACGTTCAGGATGAAGGCAAGTTGGATGGTGATGGAAAAACTCAGAAATTTGGTATGTGAAGTAAGGAAAACAAAGGTGGAAGACAGTACCGGTAGAACAAGTTGAAGCTGTGACAATCAAAGCTTTGGCTGGAGTGGAAAGAGAAGTGAGAAGGTGAGGAGGGACAAGGATAACACACTGAATTTCATATTGCACATTGATAAGGCAGAGGAAGTTGCTAGCATCTCTGACATAGAAAGAAATGAAAGACGTGATGCCAAAGTTGAGCAAAATTTTTTCCTTGAAATTGAGGAGGATGATTGGAGGTAAAAATCCAGAAAGGTGTGGCTCAAGCAAGGCAACAATAACACCAAATTCTTCCAGAGATGTGCTAGTGCTAGGCATTGTTTGAATATAATTTCCAAGGTGAGAGTGGGTACAACCATGATGGAAGGGAGGAAGGCAGTGGCTGGAATCACAGATTTCTAGAAGAAACTTTACAGAAGGCAAGGTGGTTGGCACCCTCAATGGTATTTCGGTGCCCTGAAGTTATCTGTGGAAAACTAGCATGTGTTGTGGCTGAGAGCACACTGGAGGTCATCAGCATTGTTTTCTGTCTTGTGATAAATCTCTGGGGCCAGATGGGTTTCCAACTTCCTTTTTCCAAGATTTTTATGATTTGTTTGAGCAGGACTTGTTGGCATTGCAGTCTAGAGGCAATTAACAAGGCTTTCCTGCTTCTTATCCCTAGGGAGCTTGAAGCAGAAGAAATCTGAGAGTTCCAGCTTATTAGCATATTAAAGACACTTTGATGAAGATAACTAAGAGTTTAGTGAATTGGTTGTTACTTGTGGTGGGGAAAATATTGCACCCCTGCCAAACAGCTTTTGCGAAGGGTAGATCCCTAGCTGATAGCTTCATTTCTGCCTAGGAACTTTTGAATAACTATTCGAAGCGCAAAAACCTGGATTGCTTTTCAAAGTTGATTTCTGATAGGCATTCAACAACATCAGTTGCATGTTTATTAAAGATGCATTGACAGCATATGGCCTCCTGAAGTTGTGGGGTAGATGGATTAATAATATCTTCCATTCAGCTAAAGGAGCACTACTGATCAATGGTAAAGGCAGAGGATTTCTTTCACTTTGGTCGAGTGGTGAGACAGGGAGATCCCCTTTTTCCCCTTTACTTTTCAATGTGGGAACAAATGCCTTACCCTTTATGTGTGACAGAGAAGCAGAGGAGGGGTGGTTGAAATGTTGGGAGATTGATGGACTCGACTTACCAATCCTGCAATGCTAATGAGGCATTTTTCTGTGAATCCACTTGGGAGAGTTTGTGGTATCTTTAGTTTGTTCTGATGGTGCATTTGAAATGATTTTAGGGCTGAATTAATTTCCACAAAAGTTCTCTCATAGGAGTCAATGTTGGAGAGACCGAATTTTGTGATTTTGCCAGCTACTTGAGGTGTAAGACAGATCACTTGCCTTGCAATTATTTGGGATTGCCATTGTCTACTAGGAGGCCCAGGAAATCTGATTGTTGCAGATTAGTGGATAGAGTAACAAGCAGAGTTCAAGGCTGGAAATTGAAGTATCTTAGGTTGGGGGCAGAGTTGTGTTGCTGAAAAGCGTGTTATATTCCATTCTGGTCTATATGTCTGTGTTCAGGCTTCCTGCTGGTGTGATTCAGTTTTTGGAGAAAATGTTTGGAAGGTGGCTTTGGCCTGGTGGACAATCTGACTCTAAGAAGGTCAACTAGTGAGTTGGGACAAGATCTGTCTTCTGATGCAGCAAGGCAGCCTTGGGGTGATGTCTTTGAAGCTTTCTGCTTGCTTCTTAAATGATTTTGGAGAATGGTGTATCATGCTCCTCTATTTTGAGATTTGTTTATGGGGGTGAGAGACCTGACTCTACAATTACTTGGTTTTTTGGATGGCTGTTTCGAAGATGTGGGATTAGTTTTGATGCTAGGTTTTGAGAGGGTGGATTAATAAATATTTATTTTATAATTGTTGCACATTCACTCCATCAAAAATAAAAAGGACACTTGTAGACAAAATAAACAACAAATGAGTGGGAGTATTGGAAGAATTCCACATTAGTGGTGTGGAGACTAAAACTTGGGCTAATATACAATGAATCCTTTCACTTAAGATCAATTGGTTTTGGATTGAAATTTTAAAATAATGACATACATGATAGTACAATATTTTACAATGATATACAAGCAAAAGAATCCAATAAATAATGTCAAAAAAATTGACAAAAACGTACTTGAGTCCACAATCAGATAGTTGGTCTTTCTTCTAAGGTCAACATTGCCCACTCCGGCCATCAAAAATCCAGTGACTGTGTCCTACATTTTTAATTTAAGTGATGTGAAATAGTAATAATATTTAGTGAAAAATAATAAATATGCATGGACAAAATTAACACTATTCTTTGGTAATGGAAGTGGCAACTTGCTACAATAGGCTGAGATCACGTTGTGTTATGCAACTTATGCTGGTGAGAATTATAAGTTTGATGCATATTATCCAGAGTTTGAAGCATTGCCGAAGTTCAAAATGTACCACTGTGATTGTTATAAAAGATTAAGTATAATACTTTGCAAATGTATATTAACATCTCAGGTTATTGCCTTTTGTGTCGTGTTTCACTCACAAATCTTAGTTTTCACAATTTTACGTAATCTAACAAACAACATGATTACATGTAATATGATAAACATATATAAAGAAATAGAAAATCAGATATTTTAAATTCTTAAAATACACTAAAAAATCATATAAGCATGATTACATGAGGTTGGAAAAGCAACAGATCTGATTAGGATCCGGATGTTTTAAAAAAGTACTAGAAGATTTGTTATGGCACATTTGTAAATAGGCAATGCCTTGATAAGTATGGAAAACAGAACACCATTTCCTTAAATATATAAAATTTGTTCACAACATGCAATGTAAGAACAACTTGTGGCATAATAAACCAAATCAAGTTATATAAAGGCATAAACACATACTGTAGCAAATACACACCTCATCACCTATAATAGCAATGAGTGCTGAGTTACTTGTCTGTATCTGTGCTCTATTTGCCATTGTTCACTGAGAACAAAACCTTATGAGAGAAAGCACACCTGACAATCAGCAGTATGTCAACATATCTATGAAACATGCAGTATAAGCTCTCCAAGAAACAGAACACAAGAACAGATCAAATCATCAAAACATTGAAAGATGTAACCACTGGGCATTATCAAATTGTTTTCTCAATACATAACTCTACAAGCATGTAAAATGTACAAACCAAAATCCTACAACTGCATAAAGTTTTTTCCCTACCACTGATCTACCATTCCTTATGATGAAAACAGAGAGTTTGATCTACAAGTGCAGACATTTTTTTAATACATTTACTTCCCTCTTCCCCCAAAATTTTGACTTTCCACTAACCACAAATATTTGCCTTTCCTGGATCCCCAAGATCATGCCTACTTGTCAAAGCTCCAACTTTCACATACACCTGTCTCCCATTTCAACTCATTCTCTTCTTTGCCAACACCATTTGCTCTTCTCCCTCCACCATCTCCCAAGGATTCCCACCTATACATCATTTGCCATACATTTCTTGGAAGTTCATTACAATTCCAGCCCAAACTAAGCACCAAAACAAAATCCTAATTGACACTGAAATAAAACATAAAAGAAATCATAAAAATTTCATACACAACAAGAGGATCACCAATTGATTGAGGTAATAATTTCCCACCACAAGACATCAACTTTTAGATATGTAGTGCAAAAGAAGAAGGAGACATACCTATGACAGAAAGAAGTGCAAGGAGGTATCGAATGGTGCCAAATTCCCCATTTACAAATCACAACAAGATTCCCAGGAAAAATTGCTAATTTCATGCATGAAGAATGGTTTTGAATTAAATCATTACAGCATGGCTCTAAGATAATATCTTTTGATAAAGAAAACATAGAACTCAGAAGTTAATAAGAAAATTGTTTTTTTTCCTTTGGATGCAAATAGCTCGGCAGAACAATTTCTCAATGCTTTGATGCCGTAATTGTTTTCTTTCATTAGTGCAAGAGTCAAACTACTCGTGACTTAACTTTTGTGTGTGTGTGTTGATAGATAGAGAGGAAAAAATGACACATAATTTAACACGTTACATTGAAATAAACGAATAATTCTAATCCTATCAAAACACATAGTGTAAAAACACAAATACATCTATTTGAGTAAAATACCTGATTATATATTTCGATAATCATGTATACTTCAGTAACATTCATCATAGAATATATATTTATGATTTTTGCAAGCAAAACCTTAAACAACATTTAAAATATATATTTAATTAAACTGACCCAACACAAGATCCACTTGATTAAGACATTAGACGCAGTACGGAAAGCCTCCAATTCATGGCCAAGTCATGCTTGGGCACCTAGGCACCACCTTAATAAGTATGACTTTGATGTACTCCTCTGGAAATCCCCAAATGCGCATGAAATTTCCTAGGTTAGAATGATTCAAGTATGCATCTTTTCAACAAGACAGACACACCTAAACAATTGAAAAGTAAGAAGACTCGCTTTATTCCTCAAAATCTAACTCTCTTAGGGGCCAAAAACATTGTTAAAAACGAGATAGACCTAAAAATGGAAAGAAAAAGCAATTGAAACAAGAATACAAGATAACACGTAGATAACCCAAGGGGAAAACGAAAGAACAGAATCATATAAACAGTTTGCGATGCTTTTTTCGACCAATCGTACGTACAAAAAATTCTTAAAAAGAAAAGAGCGAATGATCCATCGAAATTGCGCATCACGTAACGAATTACTAGCAACAATCGAAAATCTCAAAGCTCCACTGCGATTTTCCGCCAACTGAGAAGCGTAAATTAAAGTTTCAATAGCAACATTTGCTCCACTTGAATGTATAAGCCAGCTTTTCGGTTCAAGAAAACATAACCAATCGTCAAATCAACGACCAGCATTTTTTTTTTTTTTTAACGACCAGCATTTTTTTTTTATTTTAACGACCAGCATTTGATAGCACAGTACATAAATGGAAGAAAGCAGAACAAGAAAAACGATCTAGATTTGAACTAAATTGTGGAGGCGTGCTTACTTAGATCTTCTGCGGCTGGAGGTGGGCAGCGAGGAGCTCCTCCTGCGTCTGCGCAGCAACGCTGGATCGGAGAGAGCGCGGAGGACGAAACCCTAGAAAACCGCAGACCAGAGAGCTTGGAGGACGGGGACGGTGGGATGCGCGTTCATTTGGTATTCGGGGACGAATGGGCTGACCAGATTCCCCGGCCCAACCGTTTTCGGATCTTGTTATCGGATCCTGCTCTAAACACACTACCGAGTAAAAACTCAATATTTAATTTGTGATCGATGGGAGAGGTATTTGTACGTTGAAATTTTTAAAAGAAAAATTTAGATTTTCTATATCTTAGAAGATTTAGAAAAATTAAATTTTTTTCATAAAAATAATTGATGAAATTTCGTAACGACGTAATTTTCTAATCTCATACGTCTTGTTTAACATTTCACAATTATTGTTACAAGAAAATTGTGAAATTATATTTAAAATATTAAAATATATAATATTTATAAATTTTTAAAAATTAATTTTTAAAATTTTTTATAATATAAACCAACAATATATCTTAAATTATTTTTTTCTTAAATTTCTATTTTTCAAATTTTCGACGTGTTTACTCGTAACAGAAAAATGCGTAAAAAGTTACGAAGAATTTTTAAGGAACTAAATTTAAATGAGTAAATTTCGTGGAAAAATAGACCAAACGAAGTGAATAATTAAAGAAGTGAGATCAAATTTCTATTTGTATACGTTGAAAAGTTTAGAAATAAAAATGAAAAGTTTAAATGAAAATAAAAATAGAAAGTAAAAATGTTTTTAAAAAAGGGTGTTTGTGTACGCTTTGGAATGTTCAAAAATAAATATTTTTTTTTCTATAAATACAAAAGTTATGTACCTCAAATTAACGTACAACATTTGAAATTATGTATTACTTAAGATTTCAAGGTTAAGGCTGGCTGATTATTAAGGACGAAGATAAGGGTGGGGTTGATCAATTTGGGTGGCATGGGAGGACAAGAAAAGTGAAGGAGGTTTGTGTATCAGAAAAATGAAAATTAGAAAAAAAAAATTGATTTTTTTGATGTTTGTGTTGTCCAAAAAAAATTAAAAAAATTTTGAAAACGTGAAATTATATAAAAAGATTCATTTTTCCAATTTGCAAACTTTCCCTCATTCGACAATCATCCAAAAACTTCGACCTCCCACCGGATTTGCATAGACCTCCCTCCACGGACGTCATTCTTCGTTCATTCCTGTTCGTTTTCTGTGGGCGACACAGATACAGAAATTTTTAAATTTCCCAATTTATTGATTCTTAAAAGTTTTGATTTGCTTTTCTTCTTTTCCCGATTTTTTGAACGATACAAACGGATGTGTCATAGGTCCATGACCAAGTTTTTGAAGTTCAACGTAGTGTTTGATCATTAAGCAAATGCATAAGAGAGGAAATCAAACAGGTAAAAAGTTAGTTTCGCAAAGGTAATAGCAAGAAAGTCTAAAAAAAGGGTAGAAAGTTGAAGTAAGTGATAAAAAATATCATCACAGATTAAGGACCTCAAAATGAAAATTTTATTGATTTCTTGATTGCATTTTTCTAATAATAGATAATGAATGCGGTCTCCTAACTGAGTATATCAAAAAATTATTTGATCTTTTCTACGTTATTTTTCCTTTCAAAAGAACCCATAACTTTTTTTTCATTTTCAGGAAAATTCTAATCATGGCTATAAAATTCCTTGTACAGAACAAATTTCCTTATCTAACTTCAAAAAATAATGAAATTAATTTGGTCTCGTATTTAAAATGTGCAGTGTATACAGAACAAAATTCCCTATACAAAATGTGCGGTCCATTAGCTTTAGAAGTCAATATCATTATTTTTCCAAATGGAAACACAAAATGTATTTGTAGATGTTTTATTGTTCCATGCAACCGCATTACGAAATGAACTAATAAAATAAAAAAAAGCTTATACACTGCACATTTTGTATAACAATTTGCAGTTTTTTATCATTTTCATGACCTTAATTCCTAAATGGCGTATAGAACATTACCACTTTTATGTTACAAGATGACCATTTCAAAAAAGATTGTGATGAAAAACAATATCCAACAAATAATTTTACTGTTTTGCTTCAAAAAATCGTTTCATAACTATTATTGTTTTGAAAAACATCTTGAGTCCTCCAGGAAAATTGTTGTTACGAACCTTCAATTCATCCTCCTTGATGAGCCTTCAATTCTATCAAGTTCCTGAAAATGGCATCCTCTCCATCCACCCCAGCTCAATGTGAATCCCACCATCACCTTGATCCCAATGCTGCATGTTGCAGTCAGAGTATCAATTAATTACAGCCTTGTCTGTGGAAGTGGAAGAAGGATCATCGCCTTTATCCTTTGATTCCGGAGTAGGGTGTTTAGATTCACCGTCGAATCCAAGTTCTGTAAGTTTTTGCCTTGCCATCAAGTTCCTGAACGAACAAAACGAATTAAACTTTCTTGAGACAACAGTAGAAGATCTTAGGAGTTGCCATGCATAAGTAAAATGTTGATTGCTTTGCATCTTACTGCAGTACCAAATAGTTAAACAGAATCTCATGTGTGAAAGGCATCTTAAAGATCCATAATGTGGTGAATTGGATCGTTATCAAATTTTTTTGTAGGAAAAATAAATAAACCTTTGATGTACTGAAATTAAGATGGTTAAAGCTTGACCATTTACGTAAACACCAAAACTATTCAAAAGAAAATATCATAATACCAAACTCGAAAACATTTTAGAAAGTTTCTACTTTCTTGTGTTTGTGGCAGTATCAGAGTTTCTTAAGAATTATAGTACTTATTATACCTAAGCCATAATTTTCACGATCATATTGTTGATAACAAGGCTCTTATATCATGGTCATCAACTTGCATCTATTTGTAACCATGTAATCCAATGCTTCATGTGAAGCTTTTGCTTAAAAGTTCACCAAGACATAATCCAGAAGGTACCTTTCCATTCGGCATTCCAAGTACTTTTGTGAAAAATGTCTGCATTTTTCTGATAAGTGCCCCGATGATTTGAGGCAAGAAATGTACTCTTTCTTCTCCTATCATTGAAATATACAATATTCTATATTTAGTCTAGCAAAAATAAGCAAATATTAAAGATCATAAATCAAGCAAGCTACAGACAACAGAAAAACTAATGTATAAACTTTAAAAGTGTAATACCAAGTCACACTCGTGTAGGTGATCTAATGGAAAAACACCTTTCTCTGGGGGCACTGGTCTCATACCCCTATTTCCACCAAATGCTCCGCCTAACAAACAAAGAACCTTTTTCAAAAAATTATGGAGAAGAAAAGATAGGAAAAAATGTTGCAACCAATAGCTATCAATAATTAGAGATGCCTTGTAGACAGTGTGATAAGTGTTGTCTTCCAAGCAATCATGCATGATAGGATTTAATGAAGAATCTGATTGACTCAAGATATCTTTATTTAGTAACATTAACATTTTTTATAAAGAAAGGGCCAACTGATGTTCCTTGATACACGACAAGAGATTTCATTTTTTGTGATAAAGGCATAAAACTCGCACATATTAATTCCTAAATATGAAATCTTGAAAATTATTACTGATCTTCCAAACGTAACATTTTTATGAAAATTTTTCTTCCATAAATATTACTCATTGAGACTGCAATATTTTACTTAATTAAGATTAAAAAGGATGAATTTAAGGAAGCACGCAGGTGAAGGTCATCAAAATTGATACTTGAAGTCATGCTATTGAATGCTCGTACATTTCAAAATATTTGATCTGATGCACAAACGGATGTGTTTCAATGATTTTCCCCTAATACATAAGATACACTGGAGGGGAAACATTATTGAAATGGCACGGTTACTGTATTGTCACCAAAAGATCATGAGTTAAAATCATAGGAGGCAGTCTCTTCATTTATATAGTTAAGGGTTTGTATGCTTAGAACCTCTTCAGATTTCTTTTTGCATATTCATACATTACTGTGATGTCTAGACTAGGTGATGAACCAACATATAGTGCAATTTGTAACATAACTTGCAAACTCTAATGACATGGACAAATTTCCCATAAATATACTGTACTTCTTTCGCATGCAGACATTTATATACATATATCCATTGACTTGCATAACTCCACCAATGGAGTTTCATCCCTTCATAAACCGGTCCTAAACATAGATAAAAGAAGGTTGACATTACGTAAAAATCCAGTTGTAAAAACTCATCAACCCTTCACAAACATAAATCCTAAAGTAACTTGTTTGGAGCATAACCCTCTTAGTGACACATTACACTGAACCTCAAGTGCAAATGGAAAGAAAACAAGAGGAAAAGTGTTGCACACAATATGTGTAACATTTTTAAACTAAGTACTCTACAGCGATGCCCAAATACAGATGAAATAAAACACCAATGAATATAAGAACCTTGACTAGTAAGAGTATAGAATTAGTGAATATAATGATAAAAAATAAAATTAACATATTATGCTTGCAAAAAACTATAGGTTAATTGAAGATAGTGATTTTAAATTATAGTATATAGGAAAAGATAAGCATAACAATGGAGTTGGATTAATTATTGAAAAAAATTTAAAAATGAAATTGTTGAGGACATAAGGATAAAAGATAGAATTATAATGATTAAGCTTGTGATAGAAAACAAGATAGTTAATATAATCAGTGCACATACTCCACAAATATATCTAGAACCTATTAAATAGAAATTTTGGGAAGATTTGGATAATTTAGTTTATGGTTTACCTACTAGTGAAAAGTTCTTTATTGGAAAGAATCTAAATGATTATGTAGGGAAGCAAAATATAGAATATGAAAGAAAGCATTGAAGATTTGGTTTTGACAATAAAAATAAAGAAAGAAATTCAATTTTAGATTTTAACGTAACTTGCAACATTTTAGGAAAGGAGAGGAGTATTTAATTATTTACAGAGAAGTACATTGGATTGTAAGGTTATTTAAAGAGATTCAAATGCTAGTTAAATAGATTTTTTATTTACTAGAAAAATAGAACAGTGAATGTATAAAGATTGTAAGGTTATTTCAAAAGAAAACTACATAGCATAGGTTGTTGGTAATAAATGTTAATATTACAATGAGAAACACTAAAGAATATAACAACCCAAGAAGTAACTGGTAAAATCTAAAAAGTGAAGAGAAATATTTAGAGATAACTTGTTAAAAGAAAGAACATGGAAACTAAATGGAAAGGTAGATAAAATTTTAAATACTTATATCTATAATTAGTAGCAATGGACAAATTATGGAGGATGTTATTCGTAGAATTAAAGTAAGTTAGATAAAACAAAAAAAAAATTCTAAAGTATCATGTGATAAGAGGATACCCTTGATATAAAAAGAAAATTCTATAAAACCACTATTCACCCAATTATAGTTTATAACTTACCATTCACCTAATTTTAGTTTATAACTTAGAATGTTAGATTGTAAAGCATGATCATATGTAAAAAGTTAATTTTGTTAAGATACATAAGCTAAGATGGATGAGTAGTAATACTATTTGGAATAAGTTTAAAAAAAATTCATTATGGATAAAGAAATTACAAAATAAGAGAAATTAACTTAGGTACTTTGGCTATATGCTTACAAGGCAAAAGAATGAACTGGTTAAGATAGAGGAATTAATTAATACAAAAGAAACTAAAACAAGTAGATGAAAGCCTAAAACCACTTGATTAGGAACTCTAAGAAAAGATTTAAATTTATGTAATTTAATTGAAAATTTGACCATAGATAAAAATACATGGAAAAAAAATTCCTGTGGCTAACCTCATGTAATAGGATTATGGCTTGGATTGTTATTTTTATATATCCATTCACTTGCATCATCTTCGTATATTTCACATCTATTCTCAAAATTATCCCAATTCTTGAAATTGTCAAGATTCAGGAAACAAAACTTCTGTTTTTCACTTCACAAAAAAACTTCCACTTTTCTAAAGCCCAACACATCAGTCATGAAAAGACAATATAATGAATCAAATTGTTTCCCTATAGGGTAGTTTATATTATTTAAGTTAATGGAAATTACTATTATCTTTTTTCCCTAGGCATCTTTTCAAGATGTCCTTCATTTTCCTTCATATTCATTATCAAACTGGAAGGTAAAATATTCTCCCGTTTCTTAGTTGATGAAAGTATCTATAGAGTACTAAAAGGCATCTAAAAATGTATACTTCTCTTGCTAGATGCATACAAGTATCAGAATAACTGGAAACCAATCACCAACACATCATTCTAAGAGAAAACAGAGAAAAGCATGTAGCATTTGAAAGACAAGTACCTGCACTCATCTTTAAAAGTTGCAAGTTTTGAATTACTGGATGATATTCTTCTTCTAGATACGAAGATTAACTTTCTGGCAAACCTAGGAATCAAACACAAATTGGTTAGGCATCTTACAGTGATAAGACATGATAGATCTAAAGAAGTAAAGCACTACGAAATCAGTTCCATTTTATGAAATTCACTTGTGAAATGTAAGAAAGATGAACACTTTTGTTTGTTGATTTCAATTGAAAAATCAGTGGCAAAAACATAAAATAATAACCCTAGCTATGACTGACTTACCATTGATTCACTGGGACATTTATGTACATATCTATGGCCCTACATTTCTTTTGAGATGCTAAATGGAACCTAGAAAAAAATCCACATTGGTAGTGTGATGGATTCATGATTGCAATAATTTATCCTAGATATCTATTAATTCATTATGGATTGTCATGAGAAGCACTAACACATTCCCTTTACTGCCATCTATGATTTATTAATTTGACACTAAGTAAGCTAAAAAAGTTAGTATTGTAGGAAAAAAATCTTAATATTCTAAAATGTCTGAAAGAGTCCAGAATTATGGATTATGAACGATAAATGTAAGTTTTCAACAACTTTTTGGCTTCCTGTTACCTACCATTTGACGGGAGCATAAAGTTAAAAACAGCTTGGCATAAGAAACTTCTTGTAATGAACACAGAGATACAAAAAAATGGATGAATCGTAAAGAAGTCAACCTGTTTACAATACAAAGGAGTTACATCTACACAAAAGGATTGATAAATATGATGGAAAATCTACCCCGAAAACGTCACTATTCTACCCATTTCTACCGCGGGTTTAGGTAAACTACTACATTTTCATATGACGAGATCGTTTATCTTCTTGTTTGGATGCACAAGTGTCAAAATGGTGGGAAGAACAACTCTACCTGATGTGCGGCGGATGCAGCTGATTCTACTGGAGGGTGCGTTCATGACTCTCTACGGACCAAGAACTTAGTGGCCGTGGTAGCCGCCGTGCCCTTCACCGAGATGACTGGCGCGGACGACCGAGGGATCACAGCGGAGGAGAAGGCGGCGTTGCCAAGAGAGGAAAGAGGGTGCCTCGCGAGACGGAGAAAATTTTCAATATATATGTAAATATATATAAATATAAATAGAGTTCACATATTCGATAGATGTCTATAGAATCTACTTCTGAATGTATTTGATGATCATAAGATTGATAGATAAAATTTATGTAATTTAAAATTACTTTTTTCTTATCGTAAAATTTAAAAACACACTCTCTCAATGGTGTGGATTGTCAGAATAGTAAGGCAAAGGATGACTGAATAAGACCTATTGGGGAGGGAGTTGCGTGTGGGTGGATGGCCTGAATGGTTGCGATGGAAGGCGTGGATGGATAAACTGGGGAGGGTGGTAGAGGGCAATGGAATAGGGCCAATTGGAGAGGGGGTTGCACACGGGTAGATGGCATGGATGGTCGCGAGAAATCGATCCTTATACAAGCTGTTAATATGTGTTTACATAACTTGTATAAGTCTATTTTGTGTCTGCATTTGTACTTGTTTTTATTTCATTGTATGTTCATCGCTGTTTGAACTCACTTTTATCATGAATGATTAAATGAATGTTTGTATATTTGTACCTTTTATGAATAAGGTTGTGTGTTTAACTTAATATAATATTATATTACTTATGTATATGTTATGTTGTGCATTGCCAGTAAATGCGATAAATGTTATGGACCTTGCGATAGGTTTAGTTCAAACTTTCCCCTCAAATTGAAAGATTTAACACTAAACGTTATGACCTCTACGATGGGTTTAGCTCATGGTCCGAGCATGTACAATAAATGGATTTTTATATGTGACTTTTGTGAATGTGGTTTTGTACTTATTCAATCTCCATTAACAGTTATGTAAATAATACTAAATGATTGTTTCATTTGATAGAAATGTGTATTGAACAGCTAAGGAGAATATGTAAATAATTTCTGTAATTTTTGTAGAGATTCATTTTGTGTATACGATTTTAGGATTACGTTGTGTAAGTTGTAACCGTTCAATATTCTTGTCTTCTTCACAACTAGGGCATGATTGAATGAGGGCTTCTTATCTCTATCATTTGCCATCCACATGTGATTGAGGGTTACTTTCGTAGACATGCGATTGGGGGCTACTTTCATGGACATGTGATATTATGTTACTTTTGCATCGGTGAAATGGGTAGAGAATTTTTTCATACAATTGATCTCTGTCATTCGTACTTCATCGAATGATTACTTACAAAAGTGACTTCTGTAGGTAACCATGAAGTCATTAAACTCATATAAATATATATATATATATATAAAGTGTGTTTGTTTTCATTTGTTTCTAATTTTTAAGTAGATTAGAGTAATTTTTGTAATAGTATAAAAAAAAATACTTGTTTATGTAATTGTAGTCGTTTTTAAAAATTAACACATCAATTTTTACGTGGTTCATTTTTTAAAGACACGAAAAGTGACTTTTACATTGATTCTTGCTACTCTTAGATGCTCTCCATCTTCTTTTATAAAAAAAATGATTTTACCCATTCGCTCTAAAGTTGCATGAACAGTTTGCCTTTTTTTTCTTCTACATACAAGAAAAATAACAGTTGATAAATAAGAAAGAAGGTGGGTGTAAAAAAGAAAAAGAAAAAGTAAAGAAAGAGAGAATAAATTGAAAAAATATTATATAAAAATTATATTTTTTTAAAAAGTATTATAAAGTTATAAAAATCATGATATTTTTTGTAAATATTTTTAAAAATTATAATATTCCTCTTTTATATATCTATTATATTCATACAAACTTCAATTACTCACTTTAAAAAAATATATATAATTCAAAAGTAAAATTAAGACTTTATAAAAATTATTTTTCTAACCAACAAACGTAATTTTTACATTATAACTTTTTCTTTCAAATGTTTTTTTGATAATTAAAAAAATATCCTCTATTTACATGGATACTGATTTTTAAAAAAACTTGTCCCATAAAACATCATTCTTTTTTTTGGGTGCATCACATGAAAAATCACAATCCACGTATGTTGTCGATACAAGTGGTGGATTAATTAATGTATAATCTCACAAGTAAATTAAAATTTTTATAACACTTATAGATCTCTTTTCACTAATCAATTAATTTTAATATGATAACTTTTATTATAATATCAAAGTCAATTTACACATATCATATATAAGATATATGTGTATAGAAAACTCTATGAAAAACTCAAGTGTAAGGATGTATTAGAATATGTAGTCTTACGTTGAAAGAAATATGATGAACTACAATTTTTATAACACTTGTAAGTTTTTTCCTATTATTTAATTAATTTTAATGTGATGAATCTTGTTAGCAAGTTATTTCTTTCATTGCACGTGATAGGATTGATGTTACCACTAGGTTAAAAATTTAAGCTGATAGTGTGAGCACATGTCTTTTTTATAAGCGATCAGTAGTACTTAATATGTCTTAAGTATGACTTGGCAATCCCGCAAGTATTACGCTTTCACCACAAGGGCAACTGTTGGCTCAGACTCCAATAATCTCTTTCCCCCTAGCTGACGTCCTAGGGACTCGAACCTATGACCACCACGCTCTGATACCACTTGATAGAATCGGTGCTACCACTAAAATAAAAGTTTGAGTTAATAGTGAAGATACATGTCTTTCTTATAAGCAATAAGTAACATTTGATACGTCTCGAGTATGACTTAATAACCCCGAAAACATTACGTCTCTGTCACGAGAGCGACTGCTAACTCAGACCCCAACAGCATATTACACATATATCATTCATGTTTGGTAATTAAGGGTGTGTTTATTTTTGATTCTATCTATTGTAAAATTAATTCTAATAATTGTAAAGAACTAGAGTTGAGAGAAATGAAACAAATAATATTGAAATTACATAATAAATTGTGTGATAGAAGTTTATGTATGAAAATTTAATTATGTGATAATAATGATGTATGTGGACTTATGTGAAATTGAAGCTAAGGTATTGTTCACTTTCACTTACTTCTTACTTTTAAAAGTATTCTTTTTTTCATAATGATATTTATATTCTTCAATTCACTTATTTTATTTTCAAAATCATTCCTAAAAATTAGGTGAAACTTAAACAAATGGGACTAATGTAGGTTGCCTTGATGTATTTTGATTCAATAGTAGTGCGTGTAGATTTAATTTTGATGAAATTGAAATGTTTTTATTTTTACAATTTTACCTTCTTACCTTCTTATTCACATAGTATTTACTATGTTACCTTTTTTTTTATATGTAGCATTGAATCATAGGATATGAATAGTCTCCATAAATTAAAGATAGGTGGAAGACATTATACAATCTGAAATGTAAAGGAATTAAGATGAAATAATTTTAAACCTTCTTTGTGAGATGATTAATGAATGTAATACAAAAACACTTGATGTAGAGATAAGACTAGGTACATGGAATGTGGTTACAAATTTATAACAAAAGAACATGAGCAAATATTATAAGAAAAAATGTACATAATTGAATGAAGACCTAAAGGGTTATGTACAAAAATTATACTAAAATCAGTAACCAAAGCGATGAGATTAGAAGAGGGAAGTGAAGGAGTAGGATTTGTAGGAAATATTTGGCGAAAGAAGAGGCTGATGTTTTAGTGTATGAGTTTCTCTGTTAAAAAAAATTAATTTAAAAATTTATTTTAATGTTTCGTAAATTATTTAAAGGATTAGAAGTAAATTGTGAATGAAGTCTAATTCCTTCTTTAAGTGCATCTTCTCTAAAAGATCATCAAATTAATGTTTTTTAGTGAAAGTGTTGAGTTGTTACTAGGCGGGGCTATGTTTCGAGCAACTGATTCGATAACAATATCTAAAAACGGTTGGGTCGACAAATCTATTCAGCCCATTCGTCCCTAAAAGCCTAGTGATGGCAAGTTGTGTAATTTTTGTACCTATTTCGCAAGAATAAAAGTACATCCTACCATCATTGTCCTCCATGCTTTGTAGTTTCCTAAGGTTTCATCTTCCCCATTCTTTCAGATCTAAGTAGACCAATATTGCTATGTAGATGCAGGAGTTCCTTGCTACCCACCTAGATCTAAGTAAACATGCTTCCATTCGTTTCGTTCCTACTTGCAACAATTTAGTGCAAATTTAGATCGTTTTTCTTGTTCTACTATTTTTCATTTATGTGCCGTACTATCGAAGACTAGTCGTTGATTTGATGATTGTCATGTTGTCTGGAATTGAAAAGCTGGCTTATACATTCAAGTGGAGCTAATCTTGTTATTGAAACTTTAATTTATATTTCGTAATTTGGGGAAAATCACAGTGAAGCTTTGAGATTTTCAATTGCTAGTAATTCATTACGTGAAACATAATTTTGATAGATTATTTATTCTTTTCTTTTTAAGAATTTTTTGTACATATAATTTGTCGAAAGAATCATCGCAATCTATTTATTTGATTTTGTTCTTTTATCTTCTTACTTTTGAAAGTGTTAGTGTGTTAGTCTTGTTGAAAGGATGCATAGTTGATTTATTATAATTAGAAATTTCACGTGCATTTGGCAATTTCCAAAGGAGTACATTAAAGTCATACTTATTTGAGATAATGCCTAAGTATTCTTTGATGGATATTGTCGAAATGTATTGTTGAAAAGTGATTTTTTTAATTTTTTTTTTAAAATACTCATCTCGTTAAGTGATTTTTAATATTTGTTTGGTAAAATTTTTTTCACTATACATCTTAATTTTTTACCATATATTACAATAATTTACAATAATATTTATTAAATAATTTTAATATTTTATATTAAAAATTATATAAAAAATACTTATATCGTAAATATAAATATCACCTGTAATTCTATTTTTCTACAAATACAGTGACAAAAATAATATGTCAGAAGTGGTTTTTGATTTTGGGAGAGCGTTTGTATTTTGATAACACGAAACCCGAAGTGTCGCTTTGCTCTTCCGCCGTCTTCCCCCTCTACCCCCTGGCGAAAGCAGCTGATTCCCGAACCCTCGACGCGCGCCGCCCCCGCTCGCTTCGGCCGTTCCGCTCCTGCACGCGTGGACCGCTTCCACTCGCCTCGCGTCGCCGGCGGTCGCTTTGACTCTCTTGCTTGCGTGGCCCCCGATCGCCAGCGGTCTCTCGCGTCGCTTCCGCCTGCTCGTGCAACCACGCGTCGCCTGCGGTCTCTCTCCTTCTGGTTTCGCAATCTCTTCCTTCCGCTTGCTTGCTGCGGTAAATCTTCTTCGATTACCTTGCCCTATAAATCAGTTGTGGATCATTTTCTTCGATTTACCTTGCCCTAAATCAGTTGTGGATCATTTTCTTCGATTTACCTTGCCCTAAATCAGTTGTGGATCATTTTCTGATCTGTGGTTGATTTTTCGATTTTTCATTTTCTGATTTCGGTAGTTGTGGTTGCTTTCTGATGTGTGGTTGATTTTTCTGCTTTGTGGACGTTCGAATCCAAGCAGTACCATTATCCAGTGATTGGCTGAGTTCATTGATTTGTGTGGTATGTATATTACTGTATTTGAGGATTTATTCCTTATTTCAAATTTTTACTTACCATTGTCGTAATGCTGTTATCGGTTTGTACTCACTACTCATTTTATAGTTCACTTTACAGTCATTATTATGGCTTTATTGTCGTAATGGCCTTATCCAAATTTCTAAAGATTAGGGAGTTTTGTACTCATTTTATTTTATTAAAAAATAACCTATATTCAACGAAAATATTGCATGGAAAATTTAACTTGTGTTGGTAAATGTTTGCTTATTTTAATTAAATTGTAAAATAACATTGTTTAAAATATATAAACATTGATGTGATGGGAAACATGATGAAAAAATAATGGGAGGAGTAAATTGAAAAATAGAAATATCATCATAAAAATAAGAATACTTTTGGAAGTTGAGAGTGAAAAAAAAGAACGTAGCCTTAGTATTATTCATTTATTTCAATGTAATGTGTTAAATTATATATCATATCTTTCTTTCACCCTCACTCTCTCTCCACACACACACACAAAAATGTGTGCACTAATGAAATCACGAGCGGTTGGACTCTTTCACTAATGAAAAAAAAACATATGGCATCTAAGCATTGAGAGACTTTCTGCATAGCTATTTGCATCTGAAAGAAAATAAGAAGCACTTTTCTTATTAAATTCTGAGTTCCATGTTTTCCATCCTTGCTGTTTTGCCACTAATTCAAGCCTTGTAAACCTCGAGCAGAAATTCTAAAACAAAATATGGAAGAATCACAGAAAAGGAAGGAAAGGCTTAAAGCATTGCAAATTGGAGCTGCACAAGCTGAGAGAGCATGCATCCAAAATGCTTCCAACTCTCCAGATCAACTCCTCAATCCTCTCAGTCAACCTACTTCATCTCTAGTTACAGATGACTCATCTTCATTTTCGAAGTTTGATTATTATACAGATCCAATGTCTGCTTTCTATGGTAACAAGAGGAAGTCCAGAATTGCCAGCCATTCTTGCTCTAATAACTTACCACCTACTGTACATACCAATATTTCAGAAGATCAGTCACCTTACCATTTCACAGGTATTACCAGTCTTTGATCTCCAGCCTTTTATTGCAATTGACTCTTGCTTTTAGAAGATGTGTAATTGGTTTTGATGTAGAACTCTCTTGTTTCGTTTTAGCAAAACTTTCACATACACAACACACTTGATATCCAAACCAAAAGAAAATTTTCTTTTAATAACATTGAGCTTTTGAAAACTACTGAATTTTAGGACTTCATCCTTTAGATTGAAAGAGTCCCCCCCATCATTCTCCCCCTGGGTATGCATGATGTACTGAATGTCTTGGCCAGTATGAATAAGCCATTTTAATGCACAACCAATAATCTATTTGTACATGATCTTGTTATTTTAGTTGCGTATTTTGAAATTTTCCATTTGTGCTAATGTGTGAGGATCACATAGGATTATGTATGGGGCATACTTAATTATCACCTACAAAATTTGTAGGATTGCAAAACACATGTATACTCAACTATGTAGCTATTTACTGATTTTTCTAAGTGCTAACTGAAAATGTTTCACCACATGGATTTCATTCACCACATTAAATAGAAAGAGTGATTAGGAATTTTTGTTCTAGTTCAATCATTGCCCATGTCTAGTTATGCTTCACCATATTGTTGGTTTTCACTGTCACATCCTTCTTTCCACCTGTGGCAACAACATTTTTACATAGCATTCGGTTTTTGATCACAAGATTAGAGAGTGCACAACTTGAGAATCAGAAATTTGAATATTACTGATTGTTGGAGATTACACGAGTGTAGGAATTGTAGACTGATACATGAAAGATCCACCAAGTGCCTTTATATATATTTACAATAAGGCTCAAATAAAATTGAAATAAGAAAATAGTCATTAAAAATAATGATCAAATTTAGATCTCTGGACAGATGTTTGGATGGCATAAAGTTGTTCTGTCAACCCTTATTTCAGTATTGAATCCATGAAATCTTGGATTGCATTCATCATGATTTCCTTTAATAACATTCACAATTTCCTTAGCAATAAGAAAACGACCAGAATAAATAAATCAAATTTGAATTGATTCCAAAATACATTTCCTTACCGATTCTAGTTTTCAATTATGTTCTCATCTTGTTAAATCTTATTGGGTATACCTTGGTTTCTTTCATAAATCGGTTATAATCAGGACCAAGGGATCCCCTTGTGACCCCTGTTCATGCTACTGCAAACCAGTTTGAAGTGAATCACTCTCCAAATTTTGCACCATATGAAATCCAGTCACGTATTTCCCAAAATTCTCCTTGGCAAAGTCCAGTTGGTACAAGAACTTTATGTTCTTCAGATAGTCCTATTGTTGATGCCGCTCCCTGGAATAGAGCCACTGGCTCTTCTGGCAACGTGGTCTCTTACAATGAATCACTGGGCTTTTGGACAAGCCCCGGTAGCCAAGTAAGCAGCCCTAGCACTTACCCTTACCCCGGAAGAGGTAGACGTGGGGGTTCTTATTCGGAAAGAGGAAGATATGACAAATTTTCTGCTAGAAGTAATATTAGCATGTACTCTGGAAGCAGCCTTGGTGCTTGTTCAGGAAGAGGAAGAAGTGGCAATTTTCCTGGAAGAGCTATTTGTAAGACGTACTCTGGAAGGGGCAACGGTTCCGGAAGTAGTCCTGGTTCTCATCCGTGGTGGAGTGGTAGAAGGCAGAAATGCTCCCAGGAGCATGCATCAGCATGTGAGAGCCCGCACATATTTTACAGCAGAACTATGGTTGAGGATCCGTGGAATGAGTTAGAACCTGTTGTTTGTGACATACTTGTGCCCTTTGATGGACTGCATGCCCATGTCTCTTCGGATTCCTGGCTTCCAAAGTCAATCGCTCCGAAGACAACTGAAGTTGATGAAACGGGCATCGGAAAGGAGTCGAAACTGAGCCTTGCAGCCTACTTGGCTCAGTCATTTGAAGATGCGGTGGGTGATGCTGTAGGAGACAGTTGATCTGTCAAATGGATTGCCATTGGCAATTACCGTAATTCATAGTCTTATAAAATATTAGGATGCCTCTTTGTATGCAAGCATCTATTACAATGAAAATAATTTGTGCCACAATCTCATTATGTTGGTCTGTCGTGGGAATTTTTCTCTTTCGAGTATTTGTATGATATGATCAAATCTTTAATTAAATTACATAAATTTGATTTTTTCTCATAATTCCTAGTTATGTAGTTTTAAGTTTTTCTGAACTTCTTATATTTTCTTCTAGATTAATTGATTTTTCTCTTTTAACTGATATATTCTTCAACCTGTTAAGGATGTGATTAAATTACTTAAATTAATTTTCTCTTATTTTCAATAGTATAACTTCCATTATATTCTTAATAAAATCATTTTTTTGTTTATTTCTAGTTTTTCTATTCTTAATAAAAAGTACAGTATATGATCATGCTTTATAGCTAATTACTTTAATGGCAATTTTATAAATTTTTTTCTTTTAATCTTAAAGGTATTCTACTATCATGTAGCATTCCAGGCATGTTTCTTTACATTATTCATTTTATTTTAACCCTATGAATACTATCTTTTATAATTTTATCATTGCTATTTAATTATTTATTATAGTTTCTAAGTATTTTAAGTCTTACTTTTACAAATTTCATGGTCATCTAAATTTACATCTTCGTGGAATCTTAATTTTTATTAGACTTATATTCTATATTTTAATTTTTTTTACATACTCAATTTAAATCCTTTATACTTTAAAGTATCTCTTTGTAATTTTACAATTGATTCTCAACTTACTTTTATCAGCTAAAACTATGTCATCGGTAAATAATAGCATACTCTATGTCATCTCTTTTAATTTTTTAAAATTATTTCATTCATGATCAAGGAAAAAACTTTTATTAGTATAAGCTTATATATTTGTAGGGAATTTCTTAATTTCTCTTTTCGTAGTTTTATCACACGTAAGCATTTGCATGTATTTATTATTTCATACGAGGAGAAATTGTTTTCCGGTAGAAGTGTATGTCTGAGCTTTTTTTTATATAAATTTTATCAGAAATATAAACACATAACACCCTGTTCAGCAACGCTCCATGAGAGGAAAATGCCCAATTGAAGAATAATTACACCAAAAATCAATAGATCCAACTCAAAAAGAAAAAAAAGGACTAATAAATTTTAAATCTCATGAAATACTTTCACTTCTTATGAAAATGAGATTTATGGGAATTTTTATTGTATAGAGTATGTTTTAACAAATGGTATATAAAAAGAGATTATTTTACGTTTGTAATTGTATTGATCTAAAAAGTGTGAACTTTAGGTTCACTTAATATGTAGAGTTTACTGGATAAAATATTTAACTTCCTATATAGAACTAAAATTAAGAACCTATTTGATAACATCAGGTGCATTATCAATATTGATTTTGTTTAAAAATAAAATTTATAAGTGTTTTTTTAATGTAAAGTATATTATATATTTTAACAAATAGTATAACAGAAGTAAAGATATTCACTTTAACTACGAGTGAGAAAAATAAAATTTTTTTTTTACTTTTAAAATCATTTTGATCTAAAAAAAATGGTGAACTTTTTTAGACTCATCTAAAAAACAGTTTTTTGATCGTTTGCAACGTTTTTTATTCGTTTGTTTTTACTTTTTTTTCGTTTTTTAATACGTTTGTGAAAAAAAACGTTTTTCTAGTCGAACTTTTTGGGTTCTTGCAACATTTTTTTTCATTTTTTAACTTTTTTTGTAGAATTAACTTTTTTGTGGTTTTCTGTAAGGGTATTTTTTCGTTTTTGTTTTCGTTTTTTTTAACATTTTTTCATTTCGTTTTTTTAACCTTTTTTTCATTTTAGAATTAACTTTTTTCGTGCATGTGAAGCTTTTTTTTTCATTTTTTAAACATTTGTTAACTTTTTTTCATTTCTGTTTTTTAACGTTTTCTTCGTTTTAGAGTTTTTTTTTTTTGACGTTTTTTTGTAACGGTATTTCTTTCGTGCATGCGAGAGTTTGGGTTTCTGGCGAGGGTCTTTTTGGTTATTTCGAGTAAGTGTTTTTTTTAAAAAAAAATTTACGATAAGAAGTTATTTTATATTTGATAAATTACTATATTAAAAAAACAAAAACAGTGAATGAAACAGCAGGTCTTCCAAATCAAACAGGGCGCATGTTTTTCCATTCCAATCAACATCATGACACAGACATGTGAACGAATTTAAGTTCAGATGTTCCTCTTTATCAGATGTCCACTTTTTCACCACCTTTTGTGATTGACCATCCCAACAACTAAAAATTCAAAAAGAACCACCTTTTTTCAACAACATTTGACATTTCATAACAGTAACAGGTATATCATGCCATCTAATTTTCAAACCCAAAATTTCAAATTAAGACGTCTGCTGACAGCAATCATAAAATTATTAATCATTTGTTACATCACATAATGTCACATATGATTCATCAAAAACTAACATATACAATTTCCAGAAAAAATTGCACTATACGGAGGCTGGAGAAACATTTTGAGATTCTGCAAAGTGTGATCCTTAGGTTATGTACGGAGGCTGGAGAAACAGCAAGAGAAAATTAAAATCTACCTTTTGGACCTTCCAAAAATCCATGTTGACAGCCAGGAGGTTGGGAACTGTATTGAGGAGCCGGTGGAATCCAAGGATTTTTTGGTGGATAATAATGCTGCTGTGGAGAAGGTCGAGGGGCTGAGCTTGGGGAGGAAGATGTGTCATTTTTATTGCCACCATTGACAGAATCTTGCAGAAAAGAGGAGAGACTGATCTGCTTTACTTTTCCAAATACAGTATGGTTAAGGCCAAGATTACTGGCACGGGAACTTGCAATCCTTTGTGCCAACTGCTTCTTCCATGATTGAGGATGTTTACCAACAATGGGCACAATGGCTGCTTGAACGATAACCGGAGGTGCAATTGTTGATCCAAGCATATTTGTCAGCCTGAAATATAGATACTATACACAAGAAAATTTATGTTAGATTGTTTTGCAAGTGTACCAACGAACAAAACGGATTAATATTGTTGTCATGAAGTAAGCCTCTTATAGTCTTTATCAGCATTCTAACCCTAAATGTAATTGTTGCACTGTCGCAGTAGCTATGATCCTCAAGGGCGTCAATGGACAACATAAAGTGCAAAAAATCAGATTTGTAACCATATAAGAATTCTCATATTTTGTCTAAACACGTGATGGACAGAATACAGATCCAAAATATTTTGATCTAATATGGATATTGATACACTCAATTCAAGAAACAATTGTATTCAGAGAGTATATGTAATGATAAAAATTTGCATGTACTGCAGTAAACTTGTTTAAGTTCTACATATGAATATGTTACAATTTTCTGATAGGACCCTACATGCTACAGGCATCTAGGAGAGAATCACATGATACATGGAGCAGTCGAAGATGAACCATTATTTAATGATCTTTTTTAGAAGCTGTAGGAAAATTTTCATGACAGATCAAATGTCACACCAAACCCAAATGGTACCTAAATCTGGATATATCTGACAGATCGAATGTCAAACTTGACAGTTAGCAAATTAGAGATGATTGTATTTACCTCCTTCAAAAAGTTATTTATGGTCTAAAGAAAATTTTTTTTAAAAACGTTTTAATAATTTGGGAAAATTCATAATGTAAAATGGGTTGCACAGATGTATTGTTGATCACCCGATGTTCCTATAAAAGTAAAGCAGTGGTTATGTATTTTTGGAAATATGTGGATGATATTGGTTTGAATTGTTGTCATTGTATGTGAATGACATTCTTACGATGGAAAATGATACCATAAGTATTTGTGAGACAAAAGAAAGTATGAAGAGGCATTTCATGTGCTTGACCTTCTCCAAGAAATCATCCTTCTTGAGTGCAAGCCAAAAAATACTCTAATAGATTAAAATCCACATCTTCAAAAAATAGTGTTGAAGAATGTTGGCTGACACTGACAACTAATTGAAAGTTGATTTATTTGACTATTACTCATCCAAATACCTCCTACATGTTGAATTTCAACCTATATAAGTGTTCTTAAAATCAAACCAGAACCGGTCATTTATTGAACCAGATGTACAATCATGTTTTAATGGAACCATATTTATGGCAATCTGCTTATGAATCAAAGTAGTTTTAATAATTTTATTAAAATTGTTTTGAAAAAATTTATTAAAGAAATTATTTTTCAGAAATTGATGACCCAATGCAACCGGTTTTTTGGGTTTGTGGTGATTCAACAAACCACCCAGTTTCTTCATGCAAAAACTGGTTTTCAGACTGGTTTCAGTTCAATCTAGTTGAATCAGCCAGTCCAGGCCGGTTATCGAAACACTAGTTTTATGTACAAACCTAAACTGATCCATTGGCATGGTGTTTTATGTGCACCCACTTATATTAAGGGATCGCCCAAAACAAGCTAAATTTATTGACAAAAAATATAGAGTGATGTAGGAAATAGGAACAAAAGGATGCAGCATATACCTCTTCAGAAGCAAGACGCAAGGCCGAGCCCATCTGGTTCCTCAGGTCACAAGTTTTGTTTTGAACTTTATAGATAGAGAAATTTAAGGTGAAATTTAAAAGGATTTGCATTTTTTGTGGATGAAAAACATCTTGTGGAGGAATTATGGTTATTCCTCCAGGAAATTCCAGCGCCTGAAAGAAAGACGAGTTCCCAAACAGGGATGGAGTCAAGTGGAAAACTGACTTCTGTGTAACCATTGACACGAAATGGGACCTCAAAATGTTTAGGCTAGTGGAAGGCATCACAGAGCTGGGAGGATAAGGCAAAACCCCGAACACAACAACTGTCCAATTCAGTCCATGTAAAGGCTCCACTGCAATTAGAATCACCTGAAAAGAGAAAAATGCATGCAGCACACATGAGCAGACAATCCCGGAATGATTTTGTGGTATATAACCAGCTGGAGAGATGTTACCGAAGAATTGGGGATACGAATTTCATCAAAGATGTCATGCTGAAGTTTTTGGTTGTTTACACTCATCTCCTGCACAGATCGTTGCAGCACGAAACTTGCCAAAATGTTTGCTGCAATAATGTTTGCAGAACGAACGAATCAGAGCATGTTAAAGTGCAGCAGTGAGCAGTGGACAGCAACCACTACCGGTACCGACTGAACAGTAGATTTCCCCCAAAAAAAACCATCGAAATGGGAGAAGAAACCAAAACCAAAATAACATGATCGGAAGCAAGAAAAAAAGAAAACAGAGAAGGGGTCGGGGTTGATTGCCCGGACCCAATTCAAATCGAAGTGCATGCAACTTCTGATCACCAAAATTGGCGGCAACAATGGACATTCGAAATCACCATCCAAAAATCGAAGCAGACACAAACAAGCCCCATTCCCAAACTACCCAAAAAAGGAAACCGCGTCGACGGAAGACGAAATTTCCTCACCTCCGTACCTTGCCCCCGAAACCACATCACCGGGGCCACGATCCCCGTGCTTCAAGAAGGGTGGGAGCCAGAAGACAGCGGACAGCAAGACGGAAGCGCCGAGAAGGACGGCCAAGGCGCATCTGGGCCTGCAGATGCTCCCAACCCAATCGCATTTCGCTCCAGCATTCTGCTCCGCCGGAAAAGGCGACCCTCGTTCCTCGTCCTCCTCCCACTTGCCCATCCCAACCGACAAGGAAGCCTCCACCCACGAATTCAGTGCCTATCCCGCAGCGCAGGAGTGGGAATTTTGGTGCAAGCGTGACTGAGAAAGCTCAACTACTGATCTCTTCTTTCCCCGTTCTGATCTTGAACCAGAGCAGAGCAGAGTAGAGTTTTCAAAGAATCCGCATTTACAAATATATTACACAGACGAGACTGTTGGTCTCGTTTGGTCAGTTTCGGAACACTATCGCAGTCGATATTTTACAAATTTTCGTATTATTATTATTATTATAAAAAATATTTTTTCATAATATTTTTAAATTTTTTAAAATAATATTATCTAAATTAAATTAAGATCATCTAACATTTTTAATAACCACCTAACTAACATAACATTAATCTTTTTTTTAACATCTTTCATTCCACTAGAAAGTCATAAATATCATGGTCAAACGCTTGCATTTCTTTTATTATTATTATTTTTTTTTAACATCTCAGCTCCCTTCAAATAATAAGCTCGATCCGAAGGTTTAGGCATTTTTGTTATAATTAAAAATTATAATACGAAGATTTTTTAAATACAATTTTTTTATTTTTCATCGTTAACTTCAATTATATTAATATTAAAAAATATAATTTTATTATTATATATATTTTATTTAAATATTTAAATAAATATAAATATTACAAATACAAATTCTCGTTAAGCTTAAAAATTAATACTTTTTTCTTATTTAATAAATATAACCTTAGTGGGGGCATATGAAATGACAGGACCATTGTGCTTCAAAAAAATCTACAAATCCACCCTCACCTCTTCTTCTCAACTTTTCAAGGTTTATTTGAAAATAGAGTTTGTAATGATTTTTATCACATAAAATATATATTTTAATAAATAATATAATAGAAATAAAAATTTTCTTGTAAAAAAAAAATAATTTTTTTTTCTTACCTTAAAAATCATATTTACCTAAAAAAAAATATATTTTAAATCTACCTGATTTTAAATAACAAAATCTGACGATGCCTCGCATGTGAACGACGCAGCTCGTTATTATCTTCAATGCAGAATAAATTATTGCGATGAGATGATGGGAAAAAAACAGAGCTGTCTTTGGTTTTATTTTAAAATAAATTTTGTAGAAATTTTTATTATATAAAATATATATTTTAATAAATAATATAATAAAAATAAATTTTTTTATTATAAGTATAAAAATAAATAATTTCTTTTTACTTGAAAATTATATTATTTTAAAAAATAAAATTTACCTAATATATTAATTTTACCAAATAAAATAAAACTTCGTGTTTTTGATTTCGCGGTGGGACGTCGAAGCACGCCCACCAACCACAACCTTTGAAAAGAACGGTACGTTTTATTTCAATTTTAAAATATAACTTTTACTTTAAAATATTTTAAAGAAGAACTTGTAATTTAAATTTCATGTTTATTTGTTAGAGAAGTAATTTTTATAAAAATTTAATTTTACTTCTAAAAAGTCTAACTTGTTTACTGTTAGTGATAATATTTTATTTTAAAAATATTTTTTATTATTAAGATATTTTAAATGCTACATTTAATATATATATAGTAAAAGTTTTGAAATTGAAAGGCATTCACGTCTTTTGGATCAAAGAGTTGTATTAAAGTAGTTCCAAGATTTTTTCAAAAATGAATGTAAAAGAAGCACAAGGAGTTAAGAGTAGACTTGTTAATGGGCCATGGCACAGCCCAGCACGGCCAGGAATTTTCATGCCGTGGGTCGTGCCTAGGCTAAACCCTCGGGTTGTTTGTGTCATGCCATGCCGGGTTGTGCGTGGGAGGAGACAGAACAGGCACAGTCCGACTCAACACGAGATAGGCAACCGAGTTGTGAGGGGGGGTGGGGATAGGCCGCCGGGTTGTGCGGTCGGCAGGGTGAATAGTCGTGTGCTCGGGAGGAGGCAGAATAGGTCATGTGGCTGGCGGGGGGATTGGTCGCTGGGTCATTGGGCTGGCAACCGAGATGAACGATCGTGTGCGCCGGTGTGTGGGAGGGGGCTAAACGAGTCGTGTTGCTAGTAGGGGGATGGGCCACCGGGTCACTAGGCTGGTCGTCAGGTTGTGCGGCCGGCGGGGTAACGGTCGTGTGCATGGGAGGAGGCAGAACGGGTCGTCTGACCGGCAGGGGGACTAGCCGTTGGGTCATTGGGCCGACAATCGGGGTGAACGATCATGTGTGCCGGTGTGCGAGAGGGGGCAGAACGAGTTGTCTAGCCAACAGAGGGATGGGCCGCCGAGTCATTGGGCTGGTAGCCGGGGTGAACAATCACGTGTGCGGGTAGGTGGGATGGGCCGATGGGGAACCGTGCGGTTTGTGCTTGGGTCGGCCGTCGGGTCACGACTTGCAAGGTGCAATGCACCGATGCAGCAACAGTCGGCACGCTTTCGCCCAATGGGTGGCCCAATTCCGCACAACGGGGGACTCGCTTCCGCCCAACGGGCGACCGGTTGCCGGGTGAAATGGTCGGCTTCCGCCTCAACGGCTCAATCAACTTTTCTTTATAAATTGAGGGAGTTGGATTTTATTTTTCACCCAACTCACTCTTCATCTCTTTCACTCCAAATTCTCCAAACTCTAATCTCAATTCTCAATTCTCAATTTCTCAAATTTTCTCATTCAAGTCACAAACAATGGCGCACTACCAAGGCCAAAGTTCTGGAGGCTACGGATATCCTCAACAAAACTTTCCTAAAGCTGAAGTAACACCGTCAATGGAAACTATTAGAGCTTCAACTTCAATTGTGCCATCAAGGAAGTTTCGAAAAGAGCTTCTATCTAGTCAAAGTACACAATCACAATAAAAGTTATGGCAGATGACACAGAAGAGGAACGAGCCTTTTGCAACTTCTGTAACGCCGACTTCTCTTGCAAAACATCTAGTGGTACATGTCATTTAACTAGGCATATTAGTACATGTGAAAATAAGAATAAGGATAAAACAATTCAAACTCAACTTTCTTTTACTCCTAAGGGTAGTGTTAGTTCATGGACTTATGATTCTAAAAGGGTTAGGAACTTGCATGCTAGATTTATTTGTTCAAAAGATTTACCAATAAGTTTTGGAGGAAATAAATGTTTTGATAATTATATTAGTAAAGCATATTATCCACAATATAAACGTGTATCTAAAAATACTATTAGGTCAAATATTATGATTTCATTTAATAAGCTTAGATTAGAACTTATTAATGTTATGAGTACAATAATGACATGTATAGCATGCACTTCAGATATTTGGTCGGGTAAAACTAAGGATGGGTACATAGCTGTAACTGCACATTATATTAATCAAAATTGGACTTTACAAAAAAGATTAATAGGATTTAGAAAAATTCAACATTCACATACTGCTGAAACAATTTTTGCAAATATTATGAAAATTTTTGATTTATATGGAATTAGAAATAAAATAGGTAGTATAAATTTTGATAATGCAGCTAATAATACTACAACAATACCAATGTTTAAAACTAGAATAAGTTCACCAAATGGTTTTAAATTATTTCACCAAAGATGTATGTGTCACATAATTAATATTATTGTACAATCAGGTGTAAAAGAAATTAAAATTTATATTGAACTTATTAGGGATGCTGTAAGTTTTATAACTAGTTTAGGAAAGCGACAGTAATAATTTAATGAAACATGTGATACTTTTGAAATGCCACATAGTTGGAATTCATTATATTTAATGTTAGAAAGTGTATTACCATATGAAATTTCAATAATGTCTTTGTATAATTGTGATCATTGTGATGATTATCAAAAATAATTAATTGAAAATGATTTTAAAATTGTAAAATGTTTTGTTGAATTTTTAAAACTTTTTTATGATGCAATGATTAGATTATCAAGAATTTATTATTCTACATCTGTCTATGTGTTGCATCATTTATATGATATTTCACGAGTTTTTAATAAATATGAAGCATATCCATTTTTCGAACCAATAGTAAATAACATGAAATAAAAAATTTTAAAATATTGGAATGAAATCCTAACATTATATATTTTAAGTGCATGCTTAGATCCTAGGTGTAAAATAAGATATGTTAGTAGGGGAATATAAATGAGTTTAGGTGTAGATTTAGGATTAAATGTTAGTACAATAGAAGAACAATTAAATCAAATGTTTGATTTATACACACAAAGATATGAATTAAGAATAGAACATTCTCCTTCACCAATGTCCACAATACTAAAATTAAATGTTGGACCATCTTTAAATTCTTGAGCATTTTTACAAAATCCAAGATTTGACGAAAATATTCCAACATCATCATCATATAATTATAATCTTATACTATCTAGACAAGAATTAATTACTTTTAATGCAACGAATTATTAATCATTATTATTTACTTAACATTCTAACTTAAATACGTTTGATGTTTTAGATTGGTGGAGGCAACAATCACTGATTTTTCCAATATTATCAATAATGACAAATGATTTATTAACAATTCCAGTGTCTTCGGTAGCTTGTGAATATGTTTTTAGCATGAGTGACAATGTGCTTGATGACTGAAGATGCAAGTTTAAAGAAGATATAATAAAAGCATTAATGTGTGTAAAAGATTGGGAGCTTGTTGCACTCCGTGAATAAGATCAAGTTGAAGATTTTAGTGAACAACTTACAAACTTAAATATTTCAAAATTAAAACATTTTTATTTTTATTTTTCAATTTGTAATTTAATTTTGTTGTAAAATTTGTTTAAATGTAATTGTAAATTTGTAATAATGTAAATATAAAATACGTAATTCATTAATAAATAAAAACTTAATTTAATTATATGCATTGTTGTTTGATTGTCTCATTTATTAAGTTGTTGAATACTTGTATATTGAATTAAATTTAAATATTGATGGTTGAACACTTTGAACGGTCGTATGCATGGGTAGGTGGGCTAGGGAACTATGCCTAGGTCGACAGTCGGGTCATTGGGTCGGTTGCTGGCTTGTAGTGTCGAGTCCTGCCGTCTCGTCGAGGGGGAAGGCTGTGCGGGCTAGCAGGGACTGCGGGGTGAACCGTGAACGGGTCGTGCGGTTGGCGGGGGAGATGGGTCGTCAGGTCTTGGATCGGCTGCCGGGTCATTGGGCCGATCGCCAGGTCGCAGCATCGAGTCCCAGGAAGAATCGTGTTGGTCAAACTCGTGTCATTGACCGACATGAATAGTATTTTTTTGTACCATAAGTTGTGCCTGGGTTGGCCTATTGGTGGTGTGGACAGTGCTGGCACAAAAATCGTGTCATACTAGGCCGACACGACACGATTGACAAGTCTCATTAATAGTGTAACGAAAAGATCTGTTATATTTGATTTTTTTCAAAATTTGCTCCTAACAGTTAGAATTTGTAAAAGCTACTATTTGTACAAAATTTATTGAAAGTGTTGTTAGGAGTTAGAATTTCTTGTAAACAAATGTATCTAAAGTTAATTAATTTTGATACAAATCTCGTATATTTGTGTGGAAAGTAAAGAAAATGTTTTTTAAAAAAATTGGTGATAAGTTTTGAATGTACAATATAGATGATCTTCTTTTATTAGTCAATTGATTTTAACGAGAGCTACTCTTGAAAATAACTACTCTTCAATAAAGGTTTTATTCAGTAACGATCTTTAAGTTTTTGTTTTAATTTTATATAAACTTTCGTATATCATTATTATTATATATATCTTTATATATAAGTTTTTAATTTATAATTCACTATAAAATTTAACTTTATTTGATAACGAAATTTAATTCTCAATTCTTTGTAATATTTAAAATTAAAATATCTTATTTAAGTTTTACATGACAATGTTCTTCTTGTAGATATTAAAAAAAAGTAGGCAGGTTTGAACATGATAAATGTGAAGATTGATTCAAATTTTTTGTTCAATACCATACAAGAAATCGTCAAAGGCCAATGGAAGCTAGACAAGTAAGATATTTCAAATACCCTGATCTTGATGATGATTTTATGTTAATCTTGTTGAACTTGCTGTTGAATTTTTTCTATCTTATTTTTCACTTAGGATTAATTTTCTCACTTAAAAGGGTTTGTATTTTTAAAAAATGATAGAAAATAATAAGTCAAAATTTTCACTATTTTCTATTTCTTTTGTATTTTCCTAAAACACAAACTTTCTTTAGTAATCTCTCTTTGATTGTTTCCCGGAAAAATCAAAGATTTTCTTGAAAGGAAAAATCATATTATACTTATAAATAACATCACACCAAGCCGGTGAAAACAAAATAAAAAATTCCGAAGATTTCAATTTTCTTGAGTACGAAAAAGACAGGAAATATTTACAAATAATATGTCAATTTTTTTTTTTATATTTTACACAGATCTCCTTTAGTGATTTTTCTTTGATTGACCCTAGGCAAATTTGAGATTTTCTTGAAAGAAAAATGTTATATTATAAATAATATCACATCAAGCTAGTGAAAACAAAATAAAAAAAATCAGAAGATTTCAGTTTTCTTGACATGTTCCTCTTTTAAAATTTGTTTTTTTTTGAAATTTTTTCCATATTTCCATTCTGTTCACGTTGTACATTTTCGTAATTCGTGAAATACATTTGTTTTTGTTTTTTCGAATTTGAAACAACTGCAGGACAAAAAATTTCAGTTCACTTGTGTCCTCCGCTCCAGATTATACATACATAAATAATAGTTCAAGCACAATCCATTTGGATTTGTGCCGTTTCAACGTAATTTAATTTTTAATTATATTTTTATTTTATAAAAAAATTAATATAATTTTTAAATACTAAAATATTGTTAAGATTAAGATTTAAACCCATAATTATGCATCTTTTATTAAGTAACCTAAACCATTAAGCTATATACATGTATAACTTAATATATATATATATTAAAATAAATACAAATATTTAAAAAATTATTTTCGTATCGTATTGCATCAATACAGAAATTCCAAAGGTTGACATGTCTACGATACGATTTGACCGTGTTAGATCGTATCGACCTAGATAGGCACGACCTTATTGACATGTCTACGATACTCTAATTCAATAGTCTATATTTAATCTAAATTTTTCAATAACTCATATAATTAACATAAATGACCTTAGTTTCTCTTTATGTGTATACTATAATTCTTATTGTCCAATTAATATTTTTAAAATTGCATCTATAGAGTACAATGTTCGACGATCTCAATGACAACATTTTTCCCTCCACCTCTATTAACTAGAAAGTCGTAAATATTTTTATTAAGTTTTTCGTAATATATCATTGTTTCTTTGATTCTTTTCTTTATTATCTATTGAATCTCTTCTTAATCTCCATTTACCGTGTGTATATATATATAAAAAAAACTTAAAGTTAAACATTATCAGAGAATTAACTCCCTAATGATAATTAGCCGTTTTGACGATAACGAGATGGTATGTAATTAGCCGTGTTACAGTTAAAAAATGTTATAAATACATTAAATTAAGGTATTAAAATAAATATTTATAAAAAAGAGATTTATTTTATACGTAGATTTAAAATCGATTTATTTAAAGGATCAAATGAATATTTACAACAAATACTGATTTTGTTTGTAATATCACAGTCAAATAAATGCATGTCGGTAAATAGCGACGATTAGGATAACGGAATCCATTGGTTATATAAATGCATGATTCAAAAGAATTCATCGATGAGGATTTTTACAATGATGATCTTTAGAAAAACTTCGGTACATGATGCATTTCTATTAATTGACAGAGATGAAAGTCAAAAACATAAACACCACTTTAGTATTTCACGTTAGGTGTTAAATATATGTATACTACATATTGTAGTGTGATAAAATGAACTACTTTGCATTGGTGGTGATAGATATATGATTATTTTTATTAATTATTTTGTTATTGTATTTTGCGATTTTAGGTTTTTATTCGTCACCTCAGATTATAAAAGAAATAAATTTGTATATATGATCGGACAAACTTTTGTAAAAATCGATAACTCAAAATATTTCGAAAATATATTAAAAAATCAAAAAGACAACACAAAAAAAAATGAAAATATCTCCGAATCATTTTTGGCACATGACAAAAAATCTATAAACAAAAATAAAAAGGAAAGATGAGGAGTGCGAAAAAGAAAAAAAAATTAACTTATCAAAAATCAGAAAAAATGGTATTATAAATTTGTACGAAAATCAAATAAAATGAAAAAAATATGAATATCATATTTATATTAAACTTTTAAAAAATAATAAATATTTGTTATTTTTATTAAAATAAATATTTGTTATTAAAATAATATTTGTTATTTTTTAATAAATATTTTAAAAATTATTTAAATAATACGTTCCCATCGTGGGGCGCACTGCGGCGCCCCGCTTTCAAACGGGGCCGTAATCCGTGTGGTCTCGTAACTTAAAAAAATAGATTAATGGGTTTTTTATTTAAAATTTAGAACTGACAGGTTGAAATATGGCTAATGCTATTTATTGTGATCTTACTGAGAAGTTAAGAGATTTATTCAATGGATTGATCTAAGGAGGAGAAGCCTAACAATGTTTAGAAATACATAATTGTTGTCGTCTGTTGTAACAGGAAGATCCCATGAGATGTCCAATGTTATCTCTTTTGCCAACACAGATATTTAAAATCCGATTCTACAAATTATTTTTATTGATGGCAATCAAAAACCATAAAAATCGTTTGTGACAACCTCAGTATTGCAAGCATCCTCAATTTAGAATTAAATCATCCAAAATCATAACACCGACGCTAAAAGTGTTGCAGAAACCACACAAAAATAAAGGTGAACGAACGGGAGAGAAGAAGGGAGGAAGACACCAGATCTGAAGGCTTATCCCTTGTTACTCTCTGTTTGTCACCTTCGATGAGTCTTTTTAGCACAAAAAAGGGAGGGGATATTTATCAAGATCCATCCCCTATTACTTCTGCAATTAGAGAATAACAACTTGTTGCTAAATCAGAAATAATGTAAATCACGGCCGGCTGCTCAACTTCCTACCAGTAATCACCTCGGAAAGAAATGCTTCAGATGAAGATGCTGTGTTGTCAAATACAAGGCCAGTTAAATCCGAAGGTTGAAATGTTATTAACAAAAAGAGTTGAAATATAAGGCCAAGTTCGTCGAATAAAACACCAATCGTAAACCACAAAATGTATAGAATGCAACAACCAGGATTATCACCTTTTGCATTATCATAATGCATAAGTCGAACATCACATTCTAACCGTTCCCGATCATTCTGGTATGGAGGTTCGATCATTACACTTAAACATTCAAATAAAACATGCAAGTCACGAAGACAAGAAAACAAGCACCCGAACAAGAGACCCATGTTTCAGCATATGTATCAAACCAGTTCACGTTGCTAATTCAATAATCAAACGGCCAACCAGAATAATGAACATGGTGATTCCCATGATCCTCGGTTGTGGCTGACGAACTACCACTGCTTCCCGGGTTGTTGGAGTTTGGCGATCGAAATGGCCACAGGAAGGCGAACGGGTTTCGCCTCCCTTGAGACTCCCCATTTCCATTTCCCCTCCTACCAGAATCATTGCTTCCATCATTGGTATCAATTCTTCTGGCACCACTGGCACTTGTTCTAGTTCGCACACCATTGCCCCTGCTCCTGCCACCCCCACCACCAGACCCATCATGTGGCAACTCCACCCGACACACCGGACAAGAATTATGCTGCACCAGCCATGGTACGATGCAGTCGGTGTGGTACAAGTGCTTGCAAGGCAATTCCCGTGCTTCTGTTCCCAGCTCAAACTTGTCTTTACAAACTGGACAGTGCGAATCACCACGAAGATGCCTGTGACTGATGTTTACTGTGGGCAACGCATCAATTGAAGAACGTGGAGCAGGAGGTGGTCCTCTCCTATTGTCCCGTGTAAGCTGTTCGATCAACTCATCCAGTCCAGGACCTACGAAATAGTTTCCAACGTTGCCATTTCTCAGCCCGAAACCACGACCACCATGAATGAGGACCTCAATTCCTCCATTGTCAGACATGTGGATAGGGCCCCGACCACGGAAGATCACCCATGGACTAGATCCAAATGCTGCATCATGATCTGGCCATTCACGGGTGTCTATATCTTGGGTACTTGCCCCCATCCGTTGCCGCATCAGGGCCGAGAAGGCTTGCATGATTCCAATCCGGTCCTCATTGTTATCCATCCCAAAAATGTCCAACGGGCTCGTGATACTTTCGGAGCCATCAAGTTCCTCAATAAATCCACCATCACAGGTTGGACAAACCATCTCCCATCCTGGAACGAGCCTGAAAGCTTGATTGCATCTATGGCACCAATGTGTGTACCCACGCCTAGGCATCGTTTCCAGAAGATGACTCTGCATAAACAAGTCCAAGCACAAGAATGTCAGAGCTCTTAAGGAAATTGGACTCCTTGTGCCTAAGGAGTAAAACTAACGAAATGACACAACATGCAAATGCAATTCCATAGAGAAGCAATCAATTAATCAAACGTAAGTTTGCAAGGGAAACCATTCTCAATCAATCATAGGCAGCAGCTAATAGCGAGAGAAACAGTTAACCCTGGTCACCCAATGCAATAGACTACGCGCATCGCGCAGGCAAGCCAACGAGGGAATGATATGGAAGCGAGAACACATACACTTCAATTAAAGATACCAATTTTCCACACCTTGCAATCTTGAAACCAGAAAGAAGCACAGCTTCCACCATAACACCAATCAAGTTATTCCAAGGGATCGAAAACAACTTGAGATCGAGAAGAAAAAAAAATCGAAAAATCCAGGATAACCTCCAGTGAAGGAACAGAATAACATTTTGAACAAGGACAACAAAATCCTCCGGCATTCACACATTAGAGAAACCGCGGGAAATTACGAAAGGAAAAAGAAATCCAAGAAATACAGAAAGGAAAATGTTAGACGATGGATTTCAGAGAAGCCAATAAGAAGATAATATTAGATCTTCTATCGTATTAAAGGAATCATTTCCCCTTTTGACCAGTCCGGTTGTGAATGACCTAAATTGTCCTTCCCGATTCAATTAGTTATGAATAGCAGAAGAAGATTTCAAATATGGAGATAGAAAACAATATCATGATAAAATATACAACTCTCAAAATAACAAGGAGAGCACGTAAATCTCGATTCGATAAAATTAGCCTTTCCAGCTTGCAAACAATTAAAAATTATTGAATATAATAACAATCGAAAAATGCTCCCTGACGTTTCGGACGACAGCAGTCTCCATTGAACCGCTAGGGAATTCATAGGAAGGCCGACAGATCGAATCAGCGTCAAAAGTTCCAGAAGCAGAAAGAAATAGATTAACAAGCGAATAATCAAAAGCGCAAGGCCGAAGAACGAGAGCGGCATCCCATCATACCTCCAGAACCGGAAAACGATCGAGGGGGGGAAATCGGGAAGGAGTGGAAAACGACCGGATTGGGATGAAGCGAAGGAGCCAGCCACCGGCTTCTTTCCGTTGTCCCTCTACGCCCCTTCCACTAGGCAGATGCTTGCCTTCGGAGATCGGTATCGTGGGAACCCCAGGGGAAGGGCGACGACTGCCCAGTTGGTGAGCTGAAGCCGACGGAGTGGAAACTTCCAGAAGGAAAACTCCAGCGGCTACGATGGACGGAATGCATCGCAACCGTCCGTTCGCCTCCATCGACGGTACGGTCTGTCCTCTCTCGTCCCGCGGGGCCCACGTACAATCATCCTCAACATCTATCTTGAACTGCTTCTCATAGACTTTTTGAATTTAAGAGTAACAAAAAAAATAACTTTTAAAGTTATATTTATTAAAAAAATATATTGATTTTTTATCACTTAATAAAATAAGAGATTTAAAGTTAATTTATATTTATAATATTTATATTTATTTTAATATTAAAAAATGTAAAATAGTAAAATTTAAATTTTTAATATTGATATGATTAAATGGAAAAAAGTATATTAAGAAATCTGGTATGACTATAAAGATCATTTATCAACCTTATTTTTTCATTTTAAAAGTAAAAAAAAATAATTTTTAAATAAATAATTTTGAGATGAGAAAAGAAAGAAAAGTTAATGAAAAAAAGTAAATTAAGAAATGTAAATATTATTATAAAAATACTTCAAAGTTAAAAATAAAGAAAGTGAAGAATGCTTAACAAAAATATAACTTTTAAAAAAAAACATAGTTCAGTCATGATTTTTCTTCGTGCATATCTTGTCGTCATCCTACCGAAGATTTAACAAATATTTTTGGTAAATCTAATAATTCTAATTATGACTTGTATACTTATTTAATATTTATTTTTGTCATTTTATCTCGGATAAATTCAAACCAATCCGTTCGATCAATCAGATAAATATTTTCCAAGAAAACAGAGAGAAATTTTAATATATTATTATTATTATATAAATCATATATTATAATCTACTTTATAACTTTAATTGTAAAATTATTTTTAATTTTATTTTTTACAATAATTAAAATTAATTCTACAATAAATAAAATAAAAAATAAATAATACTATAAAGAAGGATTCGTACTTTCTAGAAATTGTGAATAAACAATATTATAAAAATTTATAGATCTTCGAATGCTTATGCTTACGGAAATTTTGAAATTTTTAAAAAATTTTCGTCTCTGTATATAAATTATTTTTCTAACATTTTTTACTTTTAAAGACAAAAAAAATTATCAACTTCCTAGAAATATCATTCTTAACTTTAAAAGACTTCTCATCGTTACATTAAACATCTCCTAGTATCATTGTAGTCATCTCTTATTACTATCACAACTATCTTCCATTATTGTGATACCATATAAATTATCTTTAATTGTAAATTATCCTTTCAATAGCTGACATCCCTTCTCCCTTTCTCTCAATGTTATTACTCTCATTCTTTTGATGTTATTTCTCTCATTCTCATCACCCCTTCTCTCTTTCACATTTCCTTGTTCTTTTAACCTCACATTTCTCCTTTCTCCCGATCTCCCTTCTATATTTTCTTATGATATCTCTTTTGTACCTTCTTTTAATATTACCTTTCTCATTCTTTTGATACCTTCTCCCTTTTGTATTTATCCCTTCTCCTAACTCACTTCTCTCTTTCTCTCAACTTCTTTTACATTTCCCCATTCTTCTTGGTCTCCTTTTTGCGACGACGGAGAAAAATGATAAAAAAGAAGGAAAATAAAGTTAATGGTAATAAAATATTAAAAAAAGAAAATATTAAAAAAAAATTACAAATTTTTTAAAATTTATGTGAAGTAAACAAAAAAATCTCGAAATTTTTTCTATTTTCCATATTTCTTTTTTTCAAATTTTTGATAGACAAACTGGCCCAAAGAGTTAATGAGAGTTTGACTTCTTTCACGAGTAGTGTCCCAGTGGTAAGATTTTTTTTTGGAGACTTATTCTTACGCTAAGATTTTCCAAACTATTGATCTGTCAAAATGCCAACATGCGATACGATTTTCCAAAATATTGACCTACGAGAGGATTACATTACGACAAGATTTTTTTGAGTTGTCTTCGATCCGTGAGTGCTTTTTCCGTGGTAAGATTTTACAGATGTTTGCCCAAAAAGCGTCCAAAAATGGAAAAATTCCAGTGAAGTTCACCTTTTATTACAAATTTTTCAAAATTTTCTTGACACATAGAAACAATTTCAAACTTTTTTTCTATTTCCTGATATTCTATTTTTCAGATTTCCATTTTTCAAATTCTTGACACAAACAAATTTTTAAAAAGTACCACACTGGTTCACGGACGAGTTGAGAAAATGACAAGGTTTTATAGATGCTTATGATAAAAGTGATGAGAAATGTCAAAAGTTCTATGGGCGCACGCTTGTGAAAGTGTCTCGAGTGATAGCAAAGATCCACGGACATCCGCTCATACAACTGTTAAGAGATGGCAATGTTCTATGGATGCCCACCAATGAATGAAAGTGTTAGGGAATGACAAGGTTCTACGTACAAGTGTCAAGAAATAAAGGTGTGGGTACATTTACACTCGTACCAAGGGCAGTTTGATATGTTGTATCTCCTTGGGATAGGGCATCAGGCTGAGTTATGCAAGTCACTTTGTCAACTAGAGTGGTTGCCACACCAACATCACGAGTGATTCAATTAGACTACGACGTTCACAGATGTTGAAGTTGAACCAAAAAGCAGCTTGCACATCCTTAGTTTGAGGATGACTTGTCCTCCTGCCATAATATACGCTGGATATCTATTTAGGGTGGACCAAGAACAACTACCATGTCCTGAGAACTCCACAACCAAAAATAGAGATCATGCCACTATATTTGTTGTGATCAGAGAACACTCTTCTACCACTTGATGGGTCCTTTTGTACTTCTGATCAGCTACAACTCTGCTTCATACCTGCTATCTGAAGAATGCAGATTTAGAATTAGGGGGATAAGGACAATCCCCTTGAAGGGTAGGTAAGTAGTGAATGTATGGTGTAAGTTTCACACACACACATATTGTGATGTTTTCCCTTTTTAAAAAAAATATTATATTTTAACGTTTTAAGCCTCGTTTAGGGGAGATTTTTTCTCTCTTTTTTCAAATTTTCATGTCATTATTACTATATAAATTCTTACTTTACAATTTACTATATATCTCACTATTATTTGATTGATTCACTAAACATGATTGCAGTGCACAGTAAAGATAGCTAAAAAAAGTAGCCTCAAACACAACCTTAGTGACCTTAGGTTGGAAGGAAAAGGACCATGCACCCAACTGTTCATTTGACGCTACTTTGACCTCTAGGTAGGTTATTTGGTGACACACTCATGTGGTCACACCCTCATTCATAGCTTCCATCATTTTGTGGCAGTTCAAGTACAGTTGGCAAAATGGTTGTTCTACAGCTTCGCCAAAGACTAAAACCCACTTTTTTAACTCCTTAACACAATTTCTTTTCTCCCTCATAAATGAATAGGTGTCAGGTCAAATTTGGAAAGTTGGTACCTGTTCTTGTAGCATGTGCTTTGAGCTGTTGTGAGGGTGAGTTAGGTCCAATTTACCGCTAATTGTCCTTAGTGTTGTAAGGTCAGGCCCAATTTACCGCTAATTGTCCTTAGTGTTGTTAGGTCAGGCCCAATTTACCACTAATTAAAAAAAAATACTACTAATTGTCCTTAGTGTTGTTAGGAAAATCCTTTTTAATTGATTTTGATGAGAGGGTTTACAGTTCAATGATACAAAATTTAATGATAGATATCTAGTAATGTATATTAAAGTTTTTCAGAAAATATTCCAAGTATGGTCAAAAAATTCTAAAGAGAAACTCAAAAATTAATAAAGAGATTTAAGTTCAAGCAAAATCAACCAAAGATGAAAGGAAAAACACCAAGGATTCAAGAATGATAAAGAAGCAAATACATGTCACATTAAGAGCTCAAAGACTCAAGAAGATGTGGAATTATGTGGAAACCATCCAAAATTTTGAATTATCTTTGTAATGCTAGAGTCTTATGTCTTAGGCTAAAATTGCAATCCCCTATATGCACTGCTCTGTCATGTCAAAATCTTCAAACAGAAAACTTGGTGCAATTGCATGCACTTAGGTTAAATGTCCGGCATATCCTAAACCAACTTGGAATTTGGGAAACCTTTCTATTTTCCAAGATAATTAGTAATAGACAAATGGGGAAAAACCTTTCCTCGAAAAGGGGAACTTTTTTACATGTGCATTACATAATATTGATTTTTCATGTTTTTCTTTTACAAATATTTTAGCAGAGACCAAGGAATTCAAGATGTTATGAAGGTCACTTACATCTAAAAATGTAAATTGAAGTGGCGAACAACTTAGGGCACGGCCCAACTTCAGTCCAAGATGACAACCAAGATGGGCCAGCCTTGGGCCTAGTTGAAAAGATCATTCACCAATCCTATTTCCCACTTTAGGAGTAGAAAAAAATGATTTTCAGGTAAATGATTTTGAGATGGAAGGAAATGAAAGAGTGATTTTGATAATGAAATGAGTGAATTAAAGAATGTAAATGAAAATGAGAATATCTCTAAAAGTTAGGAATATGAGAAGTGAATGATGCCAAAATCAACTGTTTGAGATGAAAAGGCATGCTCTTAATTAAAAGCAAATACCTGCCGCCTTCAAAAGACCAATCCTGCCGTCTTCATCTCCGTTTCGTCGTTGTAAACGTCCTCTATGTTGGGTACCTGCCCAGTGTACCTCCACACATACTCGTTCATGAAGGCATTGTTACCGAGGAAGAAGCTGGAAAAGAGTGCTTCGAAGTCATCCTTCCCCACCAAATCCTTGTCCTTCAGAACTTTCAACACTGCAAGCCTTCGAGGAATTGCCTTTCCAAGATGGAAGGACATGAACCTGGCCATCTGCCTGCTACGGGCGGGAGTGGTCTCCCATCTCGCTTTCTCCGTGAGAAGACAATTCACCAGCTCTATTTTCCCATTGTAGGCAACCATCACAGACGGCGCCCGGGATACCACACCCACAACCTTGTCCTCCGACCACCCCATACTCGCAAACAGGCTTCTCTTGCTCAGGATCTCCGACGTACTGAGCCTCCCCCAATCCGCGAAGGCTTCCACGAACACGGGGCTGTCCGGCCCAATCCCGAACGAACGCATGGTCTCCAGCATGCGCCCCACTTTGTCGGGACTCCGACTCAGAACCTTCGGACACGAGACCATGAGCTCCGACACGCGAGCAGTGGGGACGCTGTGCTTCACAAGCTGAGTCGCGTTCCGCAACAGGAGCCTGAACGTCTTCAACAGCCGGTCGTGCCTTCGGATCACCTCCGCGACGTTCTCCTCGCCCCCGACGACGCTGCTGAGGAAATGCAGCAGCCGCCTCAATTCCCGCTCGTCGACATTGCGGTACGGGAAGCCGAAGTCGAGGAGGATGAGGTCCTGCACCTGGGACCTGGTGAAGCCCCAGTTCCGGAGGATCCGGAGCGCGGACTGCAGTGCCGGGACAGCGCTGGGGTGAGAGAGGTAGCGTTCGCGTCGGGAGAGCAGATCGGTGATTTTGGAGTCGTCGAAGTCGTGGGACTTGAGGAGGGACACGATGGGGTGCGGGCCGGAAAGATGGGCATCGAGTGAGGTTTGGGCTTCGGAGGTGCAGAAGGACCGGAGAGTTGGTCGGAGAACGCCGCCGACGAGAGGAAGAAGGCGGAAGACGCCCTTCGAAGGACGGCGTGACATTGGACGCACAGCAGACAGCAGAGGAGTGAGATGAGCGGTAGGCAGGAGACGGTTAGGGTTAGAGTTCTCGTTTTGATTTTGGTAAAGTGCATGATTTTTTTTGGTTATAATTTCCTATTGACATAATTAGAATTAATTTTTTATAATGATATTTAATTTTAAATTATGTTTCTTTTTTCTCTAGATTGAAATCATGACAATTTAGGTGAGAGGGCTTCCAACAAGTGCCTTCAAACAATACCGATAGGTGTGAGAGAGAAACATGGCGAGGGCAAAGAATTTGGTGGCAACATTGGTCTAACCGTCGGTGAAGGTTCGGACAACAGAGTAGCCCTTGAAGTCCCAACCGTTGAAGAACGTGCGAAGGTGCGAGAGGAAGGGAAAGTAGGAGGATGTAAAGGGTTTTTTTATTAGTCTTATTAAAATATTTAAATAATTTAAATTTAATTTAAATTATTAAATTAAGATATCACGATAAAAGTAACTTTAATGATACCTGGACAGCATTTTTTCTATATGCTTTAAAGACTTTATTTGAAAATTATTTTTCAAATTTTAATTTCAATTATATACAAACTTTCAACATATTGCTTATTATTTAACCTTAATACTTTTTAAAGGTATCTTAAAGGTGTATTTATACACGTGGAATTAATTAAAAATAAATTGATGAAAATTTATTTTTTGAAAGAAATTAAATTAAGTGAAAATAAATTTAATGTAAAAGTATTTGCACATCTTTTAGAATTGAATAGAATTAAACATTTTGACACAAAAGTGATCGAGAAAATTTAAATTAGTTGAATTTTGAATGATTCATAGCTTATGAGTCTAGACTTCATTTTCGTCAGAGTGAATAATACTGATAAAAATAAACTAAATTCAATTTCAATAATACAAATAAGTGATTATGAAAATTAAATTTATTTTAATTTAATTCTTATCAATTCTATGAACACAGTGTTAAATGTGACCTCTAAGAGTATTTATGCGGAATGAATTAGATGAAATTAAATTGACGAGAATTCATTTCTCGATTGGAATTGAATCGGTGAGAAATTAATTCATTACTAAGATATTTATGTATCCGATAGAATTGATGAGAATTGAAAAATAGGTGTTTGTGTATAGTAAGAATTAAATTTAAAAAATATTAATTTTTTTCTATTTTATTTTTAATTTAACTCTTTGTTAATACTTTTCATAAAAGATAAAAATATATAATTAAAGTATGCAATCAATCATCAAATGAACAACGTAAACACTATATTAATAAAGTTAAGTATGTAATACAATATTAGAAATACAATAACTATGTTAAAAATTGAAGTATAAAATAATAACAATCACATGTTCTATTATTCCATATTTTTAATATAAAAATGCATTAATTATTGAGCGGAGAAAAGAAACATCTCATGTGGAGAGATGAACAGAGAGAGGATATAACAAAGAGGGAATAGACAATGACGATAGATCTTCACATGATTGGACAATAGCGGTTGCTGTATCAGGCCTTCTACTTGTAACAATTGTGTCATGCAAAGAAAGGATAGAGAGATGAAGATGTTGAATGATGACGATGGAAGAATGACAGTTGCATTGTGTGATTCTAAAAAAGGAATGACAGGTCACATGAAAAGGAAATGATAGTTACACAAAGGAGAAAGGGAAGGGGGAAAGATGAGTTGCACGAAGAAGAAAGAAAAGGAAAAGAGTAGTCAGAGGAGAATAGAGGTCATGCAAAAAAAAAAGAAAGAAGAAACAATCGTGTCGAAGAGAAGCAGGAAGATAAATAGAAAGAAAAGTAATTACGTAAAGAAGGAAGAAATAAATTCCAATAAATAATATTGAGAAATGAATTTTTAATTTTATATTTACATGATTTTAGATTAAAAATTTAATTTATAAACTTTAAAAATATATAAATACAAAAATTAAGTAAAATTAAATTCTACTTATTTCAATTCTACCCAAACACTCCCTAATGTTTATTACTGTAAATGTGACCATGGTTTTAACAGTTAAAAACCACCAATTTTGATCGGCGTAAAGCGCTAGTGCACACATCGCGGGATCGCAGCTCCTCGCAGGTGATGGAGTGGAGGAACGAAGGGGACAGACCGGTGGTTTGCAGCGGACGAGGAAGAGGGACGACGAGGAGGAGAGCCGGTATCTCTTCCATGTCCTCTTCCTCTTCGTCTTCAGAATCATCTTCCGAGACGAGGAGATCCTCCACTGGCCGAGCAGATCCGCCACCGCCGCTTCACCATAGAGATGGTGGACACAAGATAACTCGTCGGGGCGGCACTGGCGAGGGGGATCGGCAAAGTTCCGATCGGTGTGAAAATTTTGTGGGGACCTGCGCTGATATGTGCCCTGGTATCTATGTTTGTCTTCTCGTTGCTCGTTTCTCGCCGTGGCAGTTTTCTTTTTCTTTACCGAACGTTGCTCGTTTCTCGTTGCTCTGGTATCTACGTTCGTTTGCGAAATAAACAAGTTTATTGAATTGCTTATGGGTATAGATATGGAGATGAATAAGTAGATGTTATGTTCCCGTAGTCGCGAAGATCGCCGGACGGTCTTGGTGGGACGCTGAGAACTACGTTGGTGCCCTATACTTCCTGTCGTAACCTGCCAAAAACAACTAAGGAAGAAAAGTCAGCCAAAAAAGAATCACTGGCCGGTGGAGAACCGCCCGGAGACACTCGCGGAGTACCGCAGAGAAGAGTAACTTGGAATAATTCTCATTAACTTGAAACAATGAAGTACATCCCTTTATATAGAGTTCTAACCCATCAACCGTTATAACAATATTACATTGTATAAGAACAACCCCCAACGACCTAACTGGTACACAAGAGTCGATTCTTGCTGGATAGTTGGAAATATGCTTAGACGCCCATTGCCGTAGAACTCAACGTTGCCTGTGAAAAACCGAGAAACAGTCAAAAGCATGATTAGGGATGCTTATGTCATCTGTAAAAAATAATATACAATGTATTCGGTTTTTCGGTGGCATGATGTCTATATGAAGTGGCGTTTTGGCATTCACAATGTTGTTAAGGTGCCAAGGTGAGTATGGTAATTGCCTTGACGTAATAGTTAAAGCATCATAGAAGATTTCTCATAGAAACTTAACTTGTAATAACTTATGACCACGTGCAACTTTTTGTGATGTTGTTGGCACATACCATGGTAGGGTTAGCACCACATCCCTTGATTTTGAATTAACAGCTTCATTTTGCACAATGATCTGGTTTAAGCAAAGCACTCACTGGAAGAGGCAAGGGTTGAGAAAAAAGTGGCAAGGGAAACTAAACAATTATGCATATTGATGTTTTAGTGCTCAAGTTAGTGTTTTTGAGGGAAAATGATTTTATTCTCGTTAAACAAAATAAGATTCGTCCAAAAAGTGTTCAGAAGTGACCAAGATGGTCAAAACAAAGACGAGAAAATCACATAAAAAATAGTAGCTTTCCTCCCAGAATGAAATGAGACCCTTGGTTTACTCCAAGTATTTCATAGGAAAAAAAAAACACCATCTTTGAATTTCTTTGGGGGTGACACCTTTGAAAATGATTTCTTTATGATGCAACCATACAGACTAGCATATTAGTTGCATGGGATATCAACAACACTTTATGCTTGGTTGGTGACAACTTGCAGTATACTACCTCAAGGATTCCTCATTGAAAATCTTTTTCAGAGATAAAGTCAATCACCCCTAGCAACCTTAGAAATTAAAGAGTTCCATATGATCTTAGGGGGGATTTGTGCCTCTTAGAAAATGATAATGTTGTTCCATTTTTCTCCATTTTATCTCCCTACCTCATCCAATTTATAGGAAAAGCCCTCCCTGCATGTACATTCGAGTGTTCATCCTTCCCTTGGGAGTCTGTTTGAGAAACTGTCATGGGTCTGCTCCTGGAAATACGAGATTCTTGCACATCACCTGACCACTGTCATTGCTTGTATCCCTTCTACACACTGCCGCTCGAGTCCTTTGCAACTCATTGGTCCAATCTCCATGTTATTTATCCACCTGTTGTCTGCATAAAGGTATCTTTCTTTCTTCTACTTCAACTTCCATTTTTCGAATCAATTAAACCGTATTTCTTCATTTTTTGAGACCCTAATCCATATGCCGTGATTGAAAACCGTAATCCAAATCCATGCCTCTGGAAAACCTAATCCAAAATCCCTATTTCTGAAAACCCTATTCCATTAGTGAGTGTACCTTGCAAGGTTTGTGATTGTAGGGCACATGCCCTATCACCAGTATATGAAGGTGTCCTGAAATTTCTTAAGTCCCTGTTTCTGCAAGGTTTGTGCTTGTGTGGGTGTGCCGAATGGAGAAATTTATGTAATAGTTTAGGGTGACTAGAAATAGATATTTTATTATGTTACTAGATTACTATCAACAACAAAGACAATAGTATAGCTTTTGATTGCTACAACTCAGAGTGCTGCGATAATTGGATATCGAGTGAACTAGTTAGAGTTCTGTAACCATTATGCTTTTGATTGTTAAAGGATACCAATTTGTGATTATCAAACCATTATCTTGGAATGACAATGATAATAATCTACTAACCATTATTTCATGACCAACATTTGGGTTCACTTATTGTGTGATTGTTGTGTGATTTTTGTTAAAGTTTTTATGCTGTTCCGAAGTTCCGAAGTGTTTATAAATGCTGTCCTGAAAGTGTTTATAAAGCCATTTCGTCATGCATTGCAGCCCATTTTCAGTTGCTCATTTCAGTTATGTTTCTGTTGCCGTTTAGTTGCACATTCATTCATGTTTCCATATCATTTAATCATGTTGAGTCACAACAAATGATAGTATCAACTTTTAAAGAAACTACTATGGCAATTATGAGTTTGCATGAAAAAGGAAGGTAGAGATACTAAAAAGCGAATGGAAATTTTATAGTCAATGATTACCAATGAATAGAACAAGTTAGAATGGCCAAAAAAAGTTGAAGAAGAGAAGTTAGAACTGTCTAAAAGGGAAATTTTAATTGTAAATGAAGTCATGAAAGCATTATTGGATGTACCAGATCTTATAAACACAGAGAAATTCAAAACAATGCACCTATTAAAAGATCCTGAGTTATAGATCTTGGGCTCTTATATTATAATATTCCATTCTCTTATTACCAATTAGTTTTGAATTGAACTTTAATATATTTCTCTTTCCCACCTTGTAAGATGTGTTCCTCTACAAAATAAAGTTTCATGACACAGTGTTTCTAGAAATGAAACTAGGATGCATTAGAAATCCATTGCATCTTTGGTTTTCCATATTTTTTTGGCAGAATTTTGATTGCCATGCTATCTGGTTTCTGTTTCCATTACCCAGTGCCAGCACTATTTGTGTAGAAATGCCTTATTAAGGGTTTATTAAAGGATCTAATGCCTAGGATACTCTTACTACATGGTTGACAGGCCACTTGCCAATTAGCAAGATGTAGACCAATTGATTTTTATCCCCTCCATTCCAGAGCCAATTTCTGAATTTTATTTCGAGTGTCTGCACCAACCCTTAAGGGACATCCGGACATGAAAGACATATAGAACACTAGATTGCTATTAAGAACTCTTTTTAGCAACGCAATTCTGGCTCCTAGATGTATGCATTTTTTTCTAATGACCCTGGAGTTTCCAGTTAACATTGTCTATTGACATACACCAACCATTTTTTCTTTGGTTTGTTTTGTGGAGAGAGGCTGTCCAAGTTAGAGGGACATCTAATTCACCTTGTTGCAATTCATTATTGATGAAAAATTCTGTAAGCACTCCTCCCCAATATTTACCACAACTGAAGAACTTTTGGTAAAGCTAATCCTTAAACTAGAAATCATTTCAAACAAGCAGAGAATAAAATAATTCCTCTGCATCCACTTCTCAGAACCACCACAGAATAGGAGAATGTCATCCTGTGTATTGTAATTAGAGAGTAGAACTCTGCCTGAGCAAATCTGCCAACATTCTAGCCCTCCATCCTCGACAGCATTGTGGCACCTATAGATAAGTATTTTAGCTTTCCCATCGTCTTGAGAAGATTCTTTGTAACTTGGTGATGTCGGTCATGCTTGTGTTCATAAAAAATATTCAGGTAAGTTCAAGTTTTTGGTTGATTGTTATTTATCTGGATAGAAGAAAAATATTGCTTGATTTTGATTCATTCCTCTTTCTAAGAAGGTATTCTTTCAACATTTAATTCATGATTTTTCATACATTTATTGATTTTTATTCAAATGAACTGCTTTAAAATGTTCAAGTTCACATTCTTTCTTGATCCACCAACGGTAGGACAGCACAATTGTTCATCTACTTTATTGAGAAGGATATGGTCCTAGTTTTGAATTCAAGCAAAAACACTATTGCTATAAAAAATATTCATTTATTCATCTAGATGAAAGAGAAATATTTCTTGATTTTATATTCTCATGTCATGTTAATCACTAATTGTTTATCATCCTTTTGATTATTATATATTTTCTAATAGCAAAGGAGAGGGTCCAGCGTGAACATCTAAGAGATTTATCTCTATTTGAAAGATTGGATGGTAACCCTGGGAGAACCTCTCCAGGACTTGCTGTGAAAAAGGTAATGTGATTTTGGTGCATGGTAATACATCGTTGTCTCTTACAGTGACTCTATTTAAACAATTTCTAAACAGTGGATTTAAATAATTGAGACTGACTGCAGCAAATCACATATTCAATTGGTCTGTAGTCTCCTTATGGAGATGGAGAAACCAAAATATTTATGTAGAGTAAAAACTGTGAAAGGGCTTTTTATCTGTTGCAGAAAATCAATTATTTAAAAATTTTAAGTTTCTTATATTTTAGAATAATATAAAGTCAAGTGAAATGTGCCCTGGGTAACAGAAACAGACACAAAATTCACTCATTAGGAGTTGACTCTGACTTGGTGACACTTATGATTTTTTCTCTCTTGTGGTTCTCTTCCTGGTTTGTGTGACCGTTGAGTGGCCATACATATTTGATATGATGCTCAAAGCTTGACTAACTCTAGAAAGGAAAAGACACTACAGAAGAAACTCCTTGTCCTTGCTCTGCTGCTTATTGTCGTTTGGCTGTTAGTAGACAAAATGATTCTTTACTTTTTTTCTTTTTTTTTTGTTTCTGATGCTTTTGTGTGGCTTTTAGAGGGTCATATTCACTTGACAAGCCTTACCCTTTGTTTTCTCCAGCTGTTGGTGTTTTTGAATGGATTTTTTTCTTATCCACTCAAAAGTATTTTACATCTATTAACATTATATGCAGATAAACAAATTTACTGATGGTACCATATTCAATTGGTTACACGTAGGCATGCTGCATTCTTTCTTCACTGCAGCTTCTTGCCCTTGAATCATACACTTTGAACATAAATATTTCCAGTTGCTTTTATGTGTGTCTTTCCTTTAAGTCTTTTATAATGTTCAATTGCAAATGCATTTAACATTTTATTTTGGTTTTAGTTTTGCAGAACTATCTCTTCTATGCACGTACAACCATCAGAAATTCGACCTTTTCCAGTCTTACAGAAGACACTATGTTACCTATTCAAAATATTGCGTTATTCGGACCATCCATTTGAAGCTGTTCATGATTTTGTTTTTGATAGGACAAGGTCAATCCGACAAGATCTCAGCATTCAGAGAATTAGTAATGATCAGGGAATTTATATGTATGAAAAAATGGTATCTACTTCTTTGAGAATCTAGTTTTATGGCAAAAGAATTGATGCTTTTGCTTGGGATCACAATTCTTTTTTGTTTAAAGATCATCACTAATCTGTTTTGATGCAAGATGCAGTAATCATCCATCATTGTCGATAGCCATTCAGAAAATATTATTGTCAATAATTTACTCCAATCATGATGCAACTTCAATACTTTATTATGCATTTGTACTTAGAAATTACCATAATCAACCTTTTTATATGCTGGTATAAAGTTAGTTAACCCAGGGTTGGAATCATGATGGGAATATGATGTACTTGCCTCAAGAATTGAATCACCATGCATATTTTTTCATTCTTTTGTTTGAATATACAATATCTCATCCAGAGGCAATGTTAAAATATATTCATGATGAAAATGATTGTTCATGATCTCGTGTCTCCCTTGTCTCAGGCCTGGGTAGTGATGACTCATGGTTGATGGATTGAATTTGGAATGGAAGGAGGTGCTAAGTGACTCAAAGGTTGGCTTAGGGAATGCTTGATGCTCAGTTGTAAAAGATGTTTGACTAGTCCTTGATGTGAAGGTGTAAATCTTTCTTGATGCATAAGTTAGTTGAATGACTCAATGGTAGATATTGGATTTGAGTGGTGGAGCATTGGGAGATACCTGATATTTAGGTTTTGGACATATGGAATATAGATGCTTAATTGAGGATTTGATGTGGTATTTGTAGCCTCCCATTATGAGAGGTGGTAGTAGGTGGGAGCTTTCCAACCAGTGGACACATGGTGGCTTGTGATTAGTTGAATATGGCATCCAATGAACATTGGTGATGTTTGCTAGGCTTTTCAAAGTTGCAGGTGTGGTCCTAACTTGGGGAGAGCTGGAATGTGGTTAGCAGTGGTCCTAACTTGGGGAGAGCTGGAATGTGGTTAGCAATGACTGAGTTAGGTTAGGTGGTTAGTATTGACTTGTCAAGCATATGGGTAAATTGGACTTGGATCAAGATGCATGTCCCGAGATCAGGTTTAGGGCAGATATATCCATATCAAAAGGGATAGATGACTTGGGGAGAGCTGGAATGTGGTCGGCAATGGGTGAGTTAGGTCAGTTGGCTAGTGTTGACTTGTCATCCATGTCCCAAGATCAGGTTTAGTGCAGACATCCATATCAAAAAGGAGAGCTGACCTGGGGAGAGCAGGAATGTGGTTGGCAGTGGGTGAGTTACGTCAGATGGCCAGTGTGAACTTGTCAGCCAAATGGATAAATTGGACTTGGATTGAGATGCATGTCCCAATATCAGCTTTAGGTCAGACATATCCATGTCAAAGTCCTTTACTTCGACAGTTGAATGATGTATTCAAGTTTGAAGTTAGAGCATCATTGATCTACAATTTGTTAGTGTGTTAAGCTATCTCATATCATGGTAGGCCCTTGGAATAGTTCAAATCCTGTCGTACTTCATGTTGTGCATAATTGCCAGAATGTGACTATCATGTGCACCATGTCAGGTTGTTTTTTTGTCTCCTGTCTTCAATGATTATAGTCGGGTGGTGGGAAACAACAAGGGCATGCTTCATTTCACATGTATATGTCCATCTATCCTTTTGCTGATCCCACAATTGCCGACCTAGTGCCAATTCCTCTTTTGTTGAGTAAAACAGCTGCTAGTGGCATGGAAATTGTGATGGAAAGCTTATCACCTTGCTAGAGAAAAGTGAGATGGGCAAGAATGGGGTTTTGTCACACAAGAGCTAGAGATGCCTTCATGGGTGGACAAGGTGCCCAAGAAAGTTGTCTGTCATAATTTAATATTTGGAGGACATAACATCCTTACCAACCGCAAGCTGTGACTACCATTCACAAGTGAGCACATAAGTGATGGCACTAGGCTGTTTTTGGTTTGTGAAAACTAAGCTAAGAAATATAAGATACTATGATAGTGACTTTGTCTTCATTAATATCACTTTTGCTGTAAATACTCTTTTATGATCGTTAAACATCAGGTTGTAATTAGTTCTTGGCATGTATATTTATCCGTTGTAACTTGCTAGTCTTTACTTAGAGTTTCATTTACCTTATGTTCATGTCTTATCAAATGTATATGCTTTCACTTCTTTGTCTGAAGATGGTTAAATACTCTTGTCATTCTTTTTTATTATATTTTCTAGGTTATGTTCCATATTCTGTCACATCAAAAGCTTTTGCGGTGCAACAAGAAGTCCATGGTCTCTTCAATGGTTCATCTTAATATGGAGCAGCTCATGAAAGTCCTTTCTTCTCTTTATGACATGTATTCTGCTAAGCAAATATCCAAAGAAATAAACAAAAAGGAGGCTGAGTTTTATTCTTTTTATGTGCTTCTGCATCTTGGCCGCACCAACCAGGAAATGGTCCAAATTTTGCTTGGTTACCATATTTTACTGTTTCTTTATCTCTAAGTGATGTGGATGACTTTTGACTAAAACTGTTTCTATTTCTTGATTAATTCAAGGGGAGCTCTCTTTCACTATGGTTTCAGAACTTGGATTTTCACATTCTTCATTCAAAGGAAATGTCCTTTGCTCGAGACGCTTTAAGGTAGCTAGAATTATCTTTATTGATTTTTTTCATTCAATTTTCATTTTTTTCATGCAGAACTCTGCTCTTATGATTTCATCCTTGTCCCCCTTGCATTTGATTTTAAGGAGCTCAACTCACCTCAACAATGTAAAGCATACTGATGCTCCAACTGATTACAACCTAGATTTTTTATATTAAACGGTTGAAGTGGTTCAACTCGTGTTGACTTATAGGTGATGTCGGCATTTTATGAAACTGCAAAACTCTAACTATTTCATTTATCACTAATTCAACTAAGCCAGTTAAAACCCTGCAGAATTTAAAGACCACTTTACAAAATATTTAGTTACTGATATATCCAAAGAAATACTCTCTTATGGTATTATCTTAATTTTATGTAAATTACATGCAAGTTTGTATATTATTGAAAGCTGGAGACAACAAGAAATTCTTTCGTAAGTGTGTAACACACTATAATGAGAATTTCAATTAACAATCAGGAGTTGGAAGGGGAGCTAGCTGAACATCAAGTTGCAATGTTTTATGAAATTTTATTCAAGAAGCATAATGGGTGGAGACCTTTTTGGAGACCTAACTGCTTAACCACTTTATCTTCAAGTGAAAGAGAATTCATTATCAAGATCCTTTGAGGAGGAGGAAATCAGATCTGTGGTGTTCAATCTCATAGGAGATAAATCGCTGGCTCTGTATGACTTTCTCTTTGTTTTTTCCGGCAGTTTTACTGTATCATTTAGAAGCATCTGTTGGAGGTTTTTGATGAACTATTGTTCTCTAATACCTAATAAAAGTGGGCAGTGGACATTCATGATTATAGATCTGTTAGTTTGATGAACTCAAACATGAACATCATCACAAAGGTTCTCACTGATAGGCTTTTCACGATCATCAACGAGCTCCTTCACCCATTGCAAACAGCCTTTTTCAAAGGGAGATCCTTGAGGGATGGTTTTGTGACCAGTCCCCTAGTAAGGTTTAATGCATGATTGGCTCATGATACATACATGCCAGACAAATAAACAACTAAAATATTGTCGATCCGGCTGATTGGTCTGATGCACAAAAGGTGGTTAGATCGAGTCTGGGGCACTGCTTGGTGTCAGTTCCACCTGTAACAACCACCCCTCCCTCTGACAGAAGCTTGTCCTCAAGCTCCTATTCTGGAAATTTGTTGATGAATTGTGGGTAATCCTCCCATGTGGTGTCCACCTCATCCTCTTGCCATTGAATCAGCAGTTGTGTTGCTGTGCGTCCTCCTTGGTTTGCTTGCAGGTTCCTTCAATCTTTGTTGAAAAATGTTAAGCAGGTCACCATTGAAAATTGAATTCTTTATGTAGACTATGGTGCATGGTAGGCTGGTCACAAAATCTAGGAGAAATAAGTGGTCAAGGGGCAGTGATATATCTGTGTCCTGTCAACAAGGAGAAGAGGGTAGAGATCACTTTCTTTGCTTTTAGGATCACACAGTACATTTGGGCTTCAATAACTCCTGAAGTTGTGTTAAATGGTCTCTCATTGTTGACTTTTTGTCTTCTGTTTAAGTCCAGACAAGGGGCAGATGAATGTGCTAGACACAGACTTCCATTCTCTATTTGCAGTCTGTTGGTGTATTTGGCTTTGTAGGAATAGTGTTATTTTCAAGGGAGAGTCTTGTAGTGTAGAGGAACTTTTGTTTGTTATTTTGAGAACTTTTACCGAATGGGGTTGGATTTATTGATTTTTTGAGGCTTTTTAACCCTTGTACTAAGGAGAACCTTATTATCTTAGTAAGATTCTGCTTATTCTTTTCAAAAAAAATGTATATTATTTTTCCTATAACATTTTAATTTCTTGTCAAAATTGTAGGCCCTCACCTTTTCTACATCCATGCTTAGTTTTCCATCCCAAATTGTGTCCAAGGAATGAACAAAGTGAGTATATAATTAAAATTATAAAAAATTCTCTAAACAGGTTGTCTATTTAGAGATGCTTCATGTTGTTGAACCTTTCCTATTTCACAATAATTAAATGCGGTTTGATAAGATGAGTGCTTTTTAAACAATTGGACCATTATGGTGATGGATCAAGGTTTGACAGGGTTGACTTGTGTGGTTGGCTTCTGTTTCTTTATCATTGGTTCTCCTTTTGGCAACACTGTCAACGCTTTTACATAATGTCTAGCCTATAAATAACAAAATTTCATCTTGCAGATTGCAATTATGTAAAACAATTCTCTTTATATTTTGCATGCAGGTATTTCCAGATGGCAAATTATGTAGAATTTTTTAGGATCCTGGCAGCTCAGGCATCATTTTTACAGCTATGCCTTGTAGAACCTGTTGTGAATGAGGTTGATTTTAAATCCATGCGTTAAATAATATTTCTTCTGATGTTTTACCTTTGCATTGTTATTTTGATTCAGAACAAAAATCAAGCAGTATTTGCCACTATGTTGGGTTCTCTTGAATCCAGTTACACAGGCTTGAGCCACTGTCACAGTCCATTCACTGAAGTCTGTTGACATGAGCTACTTTTCAATACTTCGCGTCAATGAGATCTTGTGCATGCCCATGCTTTCCTTTTAGAGCATTCCTTCATGAGAACATTTTATGTTTTTATCTTCCTACTTATTGGATCGGGGATGAAGTAGAGCACTAAAAACATCTTGATGCAGAAGATACTTATGGAATGCTTGTCAAATATCACATTTGATAATCTTTTGTAAAAAGTCTATCACATGCAAGAAAGTATATTGAGTGAGATTTTGAATAAAGATGATAGTGAAATCTGGGCAGGTGGCAGGCCTTGAAGTTTCATAGAAAATCATCATAGCAAAACAGAGGCTACATTGCATGGACATATTGCTTGAAAATGGCAAGATAGTTCAAAGAATAGAACTTTTATCCACATTTGATTGAAACTTATTTTGAACCATATGATTGAAACATTCTACTCAAGGATGATGGATCTGTAGAGAATGGAATATATTCAAAAAAGATTTGTGGAGCCTTCTGAAATGCCTGGTTAATTTTTAGCAATATCAATACTCCAAGAAATATGGTTTGATTTCTTCTTGATAACATTTTTCCCGTTCAATTCTCTAACCATTTTAGATGTCTACAAGATTATTTAAATGCATATTTGAGAATGCGATTTTTTCTCATTTTGTTTGAAGAGTGTTAAGGCTGCTAAATATGAACATGCATAAAAAGTAGTGTAACACAAAGGAGAATGTAGTGATGATAATATAAGAGAAATGATTTCACTTGAAAATAGTAAGAGTTGCACATGTTGAGGATAAAATAAGTGAAAATTGTCTTTTAGATTGTTTGGTTAGAAGACCTATAGATGCAATTGTAAGGAAATGAGAATTAATTAATTTGGGTAAAAATAAGAAAGGTAAAAGAAGGTCAAAACTTGCTTGACACAAAATAGTAAAAAAAGATTTAAAATTACATAATTTAACAGAAGTTTTAGTTAACAATTCATGTGACCAACACCACATAATGGAACTAAGGTATTTTTGCAGTATCCTTCGGAATTTTTGGTTTATTCCATATATATATATTGAAAAGGGTTTATTCCATATCTATTAAATGCATGCTATTGGTAAATTACTTTGATGGTACATAACATTGGTATGTGGAAACTAGCACCACATCCTGTATTTTTTGAGTTTCTTTGTGATGGTCCATACAATCTTTGTTCTGTCTGTATATAGTGAATGGTAAGTTGTTTCCTAATTTCATGATTTCCATATTCTTTGTTCCAAGATTCGTGCCAAGGCTCTTTTTTGTGTCAATAGCAGTGGCTACAAGCTGTATCCATACCCGTTAATACACCTCTCAAAGTTACTTATGTTGAAGGTAATAATCTCAATTTGTATGTCATAGTGTCAATTATAACCAACTAGATGCTAGAAACCTTGTGACCACCTGATATGTTAATTTATGTCTTGTTTTTAGGAATCTGACTTGGAGTTAATGTGCAATTTATGTGGGCTCAAAACAATCAATGATGAAGCAAGTGGCAAGCTCCTACCAACAAAGCAAATAGGATATGATTTTCCAAGTGAAGGTTTTCCACATTTTACATTCATCAGCTCAGAAAGACTGCAGAGGTACTAAGCCTATATTCATTTTACTACCAGAGAAAAGTTCATTTGATCTATTTAAGGTTCCTGAGTTTCACGTAACTTCTATTTTAGATCTCAAACCAATGCTTTCTTTTTATCTCATTGAGGAGCATATAGTTGAATACCAGCATACTGTTTTCTTTTGATGAATGATATCAAATAATGAGATATAAAAATATCATATTTTATGTAATTCATGTGAGATGACAAATAAGTTCCATTGATAATTTCAATTGATAAGAATGGCTAACTTTTTTATAGCATTGGGTCATTTGTGGATATGATTGCATAATACTTGTGATATGATTATTCCATATTCGTTACATAACCATGTTTTATTTCTATAGAGAAAGTGGATTATTTTCAATATTTCAAGTGTTGAATGAAAATTTGGTAAATTAAACTTAATATTAATGATATCTGTAAACTCTATTTTGCAATGATGGTTCATTAATTTGTCTCATTTAAAAATATATAATGATATTGATTATGTGTCATGTTTGATATGCTTTACTTAAGAGTCATAAGTTTTATTTTTGCTTCATTTGCAATGCCTACATACACTCCAAATTTACTTTATTATTCCCAAAACATGCATGCGCATGGACCATTGAAAAGTAGAAGACATTTTTTTAATTTTTTTTTAGGAATTTTTCAAGTAAAGCTTGGTTCTAGAATCCCAGTTCCTAAATTTTGTGCACAAACGAAGTCATAGGCATAATTATTGTTTTTTAGGAGTAATTGTTTTCTAGCATTAAATTCCAATAATGAATGTATCGTGTCTCGATTAACATGAACTACATGATAAATTCTCCAACTTTACCCTAAGTAGTTACTATTGAATGCACAACATAAAAAAGGTTTTAAAAAAAAAAATGCAGGAGGTTATCACTACCAAAATGGCATTTAGTATTTAGCTAATGCGACCATGTCTTTTTCTTTTTTGAAAATTTGATATTGAAGCCATTATTTGGGAGGCAATCATATGTTTTCTCCCCTTTAAATATGTTAGATTTGAAACAGTTTTTTGAGCAAATTCTTTGTCGATTGCAAATGTCTCGATGTTATATGAATTTAACCGTGTAAGGTTTCAAAGTGTTGCATTAAAGAACCTTTGTGGTGTTTGATGTTTATGTAGATGGCAGGCTATAATCAATGGCGCTGGAAATCTATTTGACGAGCATACCTTGGATTGAACATTTTGAGAGTATGCCATCCAATTTTACTGAGGTACTTCTGTACAGAGTCCACCAGCACCCTCCCATCTTTATATACTGAGATTCGAAGTTTCAAACAGGACTTTAGCTACTTCATTTATCTTGTCCCACGTAATAGACACCAGCGTTGCTGCATTACAGGTTGTGGTGGGCAGCCAGCCTTCCATTTTACACCGCCATATGCACCTTGGGATCTCGGCATGCTTGCGGTGCGATCTATCAGGGAAGTCCTATTTTCTCCAGCTGAATCCCAGATGTCATCTCATCGATCTGACTTTTTACTCCCATTCTTAAAAATAAGCATATGTTGTGGCTAATGTTGTTGACAGTGTATGTAATATATGTTCTAGCTTATTTCTCGCTCTCTTAAAAAACTTACATCTACCGAAATTTTAATTTAATACCACGCAACTTTGTTCTCGGTCTCTTCTAGCAGGATGATCGTTGGTTTTCATCCTCCCCCACGATACCAAATAACAAAATTGTCTCTGCAGGTGGTCTAGGGATCGTTTGCCAACTTTATTCTCTCTTTTGAGAGTAAAAAAAAAGTAATTTTTAGATAAATAATTTTGAAATAGAAAGAGAGAAGAATAATTTTAATAACGAAAGAAGTATATTAGATGATGTAAATGTTATCGTAAAAATAAGAAGAGAGAAATGAATAATACATAGGATGGTATAATATTAACATCTGACGGTTGAAGTTTCTTACTCTCTTGATCCAATGGTGTACATCAACATAGGAAGATACTCCAAAATAAAAACAGCTACGGTTCGAACAAAAAAATCCTTCCTGACATGTGCGTCATTCCTCATTGCGTCCCAAACATGCGTCATTCCTCATTGCGTGTGCAGTTTTCCTAAAGAATCGACCTTTCTTCACCTCTCCGGAGCAGGATGGAGATGGGTGATGCAAGAAACCTTCCTTACATGACGCAATCATTTCCCATCGGTTGTAAGACATGCAAAACCCAGCTTCCGCCTATATCCTAACTTGGAACTCCGAAACACCCAACTTGTAGAAGACCAAAGAGGAGAACCCTAGACAGGGTTTAGTTAGTGGATGGCCCCTGCAAGAAGCAGGGCCTTGGCTTCCTCTGCTCGTGGAAATCAAATGTTAGCTATGAATTAGAGGATACGCATGTTTCGTGTTGCCGAACTAACGAGTCTTTGCCCAATGCTATACTAAAGCACATAATGTTCATAATATCTGATACACTTTTACAAACACTACGCCTACCGATCTCAAAACACCAAAAGTAATGCAATTACTCAAGAATACTTTACTAGATTTAAATTTTGCAAAATGCAAAAAATACCATCATTATCAAGAAAACCAACCTTAGAATAACATCCTATGATAAACCGACCCCATTGATGCGATTTTTCGCACCATTTTCGTCAAATTCAATTTCAAAATTTGTATAAGATTGTCCTCTTCAGACAGTAGACATTTTGCCACTCGCCACCTGTTTTATCCTTCCAAGAAAATTTCACCTACCATTATTAAAGACGTTAGACCTCTCTTTGCCGGGGTTTATAATTTCCCGCGAAAAATCTGCATATCAACTTGAGTGCTTGATAGATTAAAGAAACCATTCGCAAATCGTTCCCATAAGATTTAACAATCGAAACATTGCAAACCCAAAGCCTCACAACATTCCAACACCCCAGCGTCTAAAAATGCAAGTTACAACGAAAACTAGTAGCATTCCATGATTAGAAAGCAACGAACTCCCATCCATGGTAACAAGAAAATAAGTAATACAACAGAAAGCAGAGATCTCTCAAACACAGATGACAAGCCGATTCCCCAATATCGTCCACAGATATACCCAACGGTATCATTCATGAAAGATGCATCCTTAGTATCTCCTTCTGGGACTCCTCGATCGGTGAGTTCGTGGTGACCTGAAAGTAAGAATGATTGTGTAGGAATCAAAATAACAGAGAAAAAGCACGATGCTTACAGTCTTCGAGTGCATTTTAGTTGCTAGCTGGGAAACTGCTGTCATGAAGGTTTACAACTTTTAAAAAATAAAAGCATATTGATAACGCATTTTAACATATAGACATGTGTCCATAATATAATAATGAATGACCAAATAAGACAACCACAAATAAGGGTTTCTAGTAAAAGAAAACCAGGTAAAAGGGTAAGCGAAAATGAACAGCTAAATTGTAAAAACTAAATATATAAAAAGCAAGGTCTAGAAAGCAATTTTTCTAAGAACCTATTGAGATGGGTAGAAATGCACGTAAAGGTAAAGAACACTAGAATAGTCAACTAATAAGTAGAATACCTCCTCCTCAAGTTTCTTTGCCGGAATGAACCTTTACAGAATGCCCACTCAACTGATATAATTTGCCCTAGAAGCGGAGATCCATTCAAAGATTGTATTGCAGAAAGTGCCTCATCATATTTTTCATATTCAATCAGTGCATAACCCTGGAAAATGGTACCAATTATGATAGAAATGGAAGCCATAAAAAGGGAAGATATCATCTAGAAAATATTCCATCAGGTTTCTTTGTAAAATGAAGATCCACCAGGCCACCACATAGTAATAAAAAGGTAATGTTAAGAGATGGTTCACAAATAGATGGAACCTGGCAGTTAAATGCCTTTATTGCTTGCTTAATCTTAATGTTGTTCAGTACTTTTCCAGCAATGCATACGCATCATTTAATTTGATGGTATACTATATATAAACACAAGAAATATGTAAATATGTTCTTAATTAGTTGTAAATATTGTGATCTTTTATTAAATGCAGCAAGGTTTTGAATACATGGAGATGTACCATATAAAAAATTGTGCCTATCTAATAATACGGTTGTTAATGTTTTGCTTTGGCTGCATGAGTCAGTAAAAAATAAACTAATGTTAGAAAAAATGCACAGGTAAAAATGTATATCGATTGATTTCCAACTATAAGCAGCAATGCTTCCAAAAAACAGAAATGAAGGTGACATAGGTTGCATCTCTACACGTACAATTAAAACATGCACGTTTAAATGACCATGTAATGTATATGCAGGATGAAGCATAAATATTAAAGAAACACAAAAACATTGTGAAACATATTTACAGATGAATTTGATGGTGTTGATGAATTCTAAAATTAAACATTCATGGAAGAATTTGAAAGCATTGGTGCAAAACCAGATGAAGACATATTCAACAAAAATTAAACTAAAAAACCATATTCACATTTAGTAACCATAGAAAATATAAAAAATCAGACCAAAAAATTAACCCCAAAAAAAACAGTAGAAAAAGATAATTTCATATAAATAATATCAACAATGAGAATATCATCAAAAGTAGCAAAAAAAACAGTAGAGCATGGTTATTACCAAACTCCATGTCAATGATTGATACCAATAAACCTGTTGATCCTATTTTTTCTATGATTCATACCATAAAAATCATCCGAACTGAATCATCAAATAATTAAGGACTTAAAGAGAATAACAAGGAAGGAGGAAGAATAAGATGTGTTTACCTGGTTTTTTTTGTTTTAAGCACCTAAGTTGAATAACCATATGGATCCTCTTATAATAGTTGAGTAAATGAATATATTGTTAGAGTAAATGAAAAATATCAAATAACACATTACATAGCCGTATCGAATAACACGTTACACATCATTTTATTCAAATGTTGCTGACCTAAGACTCAGGAAAAAGTCAGGAAAATTCAAACTTATGTTTTCACTACAAAGCATGTTATGCAGAAGGGACACCAAACTGAATAGAAAAATGCAATCTACAAATAACCGGATATGATTACAAACCTTGACAAATCCAGTCCGGCGATCAAGATTCAGATGCAAATTTTTCAGTTGGCCATAATCTCCAAAAGCATTAAGGATGTCCTCTTCCTGTGCCTCTTCATGTACTCCAGTTACCAAAACAATCCATCCTTCGATAGCTGCAAGTTTTGGTCGGAATTGTCAAGTATTCAAAGGGATTCAACACATTTTCACATTTGTGACAAAAAGTCCATTTGCATAAATTTATTGAAATTTTGTTATCTTGCATATACGGTTGTGAGGCATGTTCATATGATTATTGGAGAAGGAAAATTTCAGATTTGACAAAAAAAAAGAAACTTAATGTTTTAATACATAGAAGTGCAAACCGTCCACCAATAAGCATCTAGAGAAACTCTATATGCAGCCTATGAAGAAGTTTTCTGGGATTACAACAGAGCCTTATCTCCATAGTGGAAAGTCTTGGTTTGTTGTGGATGATAAGATTGGACAATGAACAAGGTTAGCCATTAATATTAAAAAGGATAGAAGTGGTTTGACAAGCTTGATTACAAATTGCCAGCCTTCCTGACTATTTAAACTCTTTATCTAAAGTAGTATTTCACTACCGTACTGCCATCATATAATTTTCTTTTCAGATTGGAACCTTCAAAGACATTACGTTAGTGGGAGTCTCATGCACCTTTTTACCATGCATATGAATTTTGGATTGTTTGTCAACAGTTTGGCAAGAAAAATCAACTGAAAACAGAAAAAATAGGTCAGATGGTCTAAAGTTTTGAATAAGCTAGAAAATTAAAAAATCGCTTAAATTTGGGTTTATACGCAGTTTATTAATCAAATAATATTAAAAGTATACAAGAAAATGTAGTACTAACACAACCACCTGATATCAAAAGAATACCCTTCAATTGAAGGAGATCCAAATATGGATGGTAGAAAGGTTTCGGAGAAGTAGCTTGGCATACTCACTTCTAAAAAAAGTTCCATTTGCTAATTCAAATACAATTATCAAAATATAATACAGTCATGGAGAACCACAGTAGAAGCACAAGCCTCGGCGTACTCTAGAAGAACAAAATTAGCAAAAAAAAGGACTTTTAGATAAGGGAAAAAAAAGTTTACCCAGAAATTTAGAAAATCAATCACTAGAAATCAAGAAGACATCTTTAAATCAAAATCTAAAAAGTCTTGGGAGTAAAAACAAGTACACTTTAGAGAAGACATTTCGCACATCCATTTCAGAAACAGTAGCCATCACTAATATAAGCACAATAATTCAAAAAGAGGTTCGTTTCATTTAATTTGACCTTGTCCACACACACAGATAAAAAAAACCTACGCACGAGGGCCTACCAAAGAAACTCACATCGTTGCGGCCCAGGGCCGCCGTCGGTATCAAGGGACTCGAACTCCCTGGACGCGAACCTGCGATTTCGCTCGGCATCAGTCTCTTCACGGAACCCCCTCCCCTTGGTCTTCTTGGGGCCACCACCACCTCTGTCGTTGTAACCGGCACCAGTGACGGCGGACCTGATCTTCGGGGCGGTGTATGCCGGGGAGGCATCGACCTGTTCGGCGGCATCTTCTTCCATGAGATCGTCTTCGTCCGGCTCGAAGTCCACCGCCTCGGCGTCGTTCGCCGCCATATCGCCTGCCTCTTTCCCGCACGCACGCAGCAGCGACGAGCGAAACCTGAAATGACGGGAACAGCGGAGTGGCGGAGGGATCCGAATGTAGTGAGTCGGATTGGTGAGAACTTATTCGGGTAATCCACGTCGAGTGGCATCCGATTAAAACAGTCAGACTCGGATTTTGCTGAAGTCATATTTACGTTTGTTTACACTTTTTTTTAATGTTTTGGAAAAATTTATGTTTTTTTTTAAAATAAACGAAAAGAAAAATTAAAAAAAAAATTTGATTAAAATTTTAAAAATATGAAAATAAAAATTTTTATGAGATAATTTATACATCTTACGAAAATATAAGAAAATTTATATTTAATTTTAAAAAAATTAAAAATATTTTAATAATATTTTTTTAATAAATCGCTATCTTTTTAAATATTTTAATAATACATCTTACGCAAGTAAAGGATACGATCGCTATCTTTTTAAATAAATAAATAAATATTTATTTATAATAATTAATAAATATTAAGAAATTAATAAATAATTATAAGAGCGGTTTGATAGAGTACTTTTAATAAATAAATAAATATTTTTAACATTATAAAATCAAAAAAATAGTACTTTTATTTATTTTTAAAAATATTATTAATAAAATAGATTCTTAAAATATTATTAATAATATTTATAAAAATAAAATTAAAATATTTAAAAAATTTATAAAAATTATTATTCTAACCAACAAAAATAATTCTTGAATTTTCTTATTCTTTTAAGCGATGTTCTTTTCAGACATAATTACAATACCATTTTAAGAACTAAAAATTATATTTTAAAGTTAAAACAAAAACATCCTAAAACTTCGACTCTAAAAATTAAATTAATGTACGGAGAACCGTGGGATCGAATGAACGATTGGATTAAATTAATGGCTACAGAATGATTAGAATATAAATTCATGAGTATAGCTGGTTGGACGATTAAATTGATGGAATACCTCCTGTTGAGTGTTATGTCTTAGGGGTATTACGTGTATTCGGAGATCCATTTATTATTATTTTTACAATTATTATTTTAAAATAATTTTATCAGTGAATTTTTAAATCTAAGATCGTAAATTTAATAAAATATCTCGAGACCTTGTTTGATAACGTGACAGTTAGTGGTTGATTTTTCTCAAATTTTAAATGTTATTATTATCACAGTTATCTTTAATTCTATTTTAAAAAAATTTACGGTGACAACACCTCCTCCGTCGCTCTCATGCAGAACTCTCCCCGTCCCAATCCACGCCGTCTTGAACCATCTCTACTGATCTGTCGTCGCCACCCAAATCTATCTCCAATACAGTATAAATAAATAGAATTAACTTTAACAAAAATCTACAGTACAACTCTAATTTTAACTTCAGTTAAAAAAATTGTAACCGTAAATATTATTTTAAAATTACTTTCAATAAAAAGATGCAAATAATCGAGAATTGACGGAGGACAACTCTCATTTATGAACAACACCACGTCAGCAAAGCCATGCATGGAACCTCCAACGTCAAAAACAACAGCTTGCATGAAAAGCCAACCGTCGTTGAATAATCGTGGAAAGCCAACCCATCATCAATGCCATGCATGCAAGGACGTCCATCACCAATGATATGAATGGACCATTGACGTCGTGAATCTCGCTCTCCATGTGACCATTCCTTCCGACCGTTGTCAAGGACTTGTCTTTCAAATAAGCTTAGCATGGTATGTTATTTCATCATTTTTTTGAGTTTTGTTTTCTGTAGAAGGTGGATATCCTTCATCGGTGGATTACGACTATAACGCTGGTGGATTCTAGCCCTCTTTTCTCTCTTCTTTTGTCACTTGTGGATTCCAGTAGTTTGTTTAATTTCCTCATTTTGCTTGAATAGTCATTTTCCTTCTCCTATCCTCGACCATTCATTCTCCTTCTACATCAAATGGTATCGGAGGGTGCAATCGAGCGGTATCACACGAGAGGAGATCGACCAGATTCGTTAGGTGCTTGAATGACTCACGACTGCGGTGGTGCAACTCACCAATGGTCGGTTTGATCAATACGTTCGATGTCCACCACGACGCCACACTCGCCACGAAGATTCATCAAGTGACGAAGAACCTCGACATGGACACTGAGAAGAGTACCACAAAGGACCAAGGTTTCGAACTTAGAATGGACCTCCCGATCTTCGATGGGCAGCTCCATATCGAGAAATTTTTAGATTGGATTTTTGAAGTTGAGCACTTCTTTGATTACATGGAGACTCTAGAGAACCGTAAAGTTAAACTCTGTCGTCTATCGACTCCAAGGAGGGGCCTCTGCATTGTGGGATCAATCACTCATCAACCAAGCCCGCCAACAGAAGTCGCCAGTACAAACGTGGGAGAAAATGAAGAAACTCCTTCTTGCAAGATTCCTCCCTATCGACTAATTGGGCGGGGTCTTGTCTTTCCGGCTCTTCCCGTGTTTTGGGTCGATCTTGCCGTCCTTGAACGAATTGGGCGGGTTCTTGTCGTTCCAGCTCTTCTCGAGTTTTGGGTCGATCTTGCCGTAGTGAAAAATGGTAATCATATCAATGCTACGTAGATAAATGAGAATAATTAATTAGTTGTATTAACAAAGAAAAATAACAATACAATTTTTTATTCTTTTTCTAGAGAGTGTTCTTTTTCTCTCTGTATCGTCAGTTCGTACAAATACAAATCAGAAAACTATGGTTCCGTTTGGCTTTAACTTCTTCCATGTCTTAACAATACCTTTTCCCTTTCCCCTGATCCATCCTCCGATCGCCCCTCGCCTGACCTTCCATCCGATTCTCCGGGAAGCTCCAACAGCGCATGAGCAGAGCTCCGGAGGGCGAAATCGAAGCTCCGAACCGCTGCCTTTAGCTCTACCGGTGGTCATCCAACCGAAGCAACAGACTGTTACGATTTGGGACCAAGTGGTTACCCTGCACATTTATCTTTTATTGTTCTTCTCAGTTACAGTCGTTACTCTCGATTTATACAACCTTATGTCACGATGGTTGGAGTTTGGATTTAGTTAGGCCACGGCCATTCGATTTATCCAGTTATACATTGACTGGACTGATTTTAGCTCTCTGTTTTTGTCCGACAATGTCCATTTTTATTCAATGCTTAGCTATTCAGATTGTTTTGATTGCTTATTCCCATATGTGATTTTACGAGAGTGTAAGATTCCATCATTAAGGAACTCAATTAGTGGTTTTAATGACTCTTGATTGATGAATTATATATATATATATATAATTATGTTTCATTCTTTCTTTTTTTTCATTTTCAATTTTTAAGAGTATACTTAGTTTAATGATGATATACATAATTTTTTTAATATTAATTTTTTTTAATCTTAAAATTATTATTTTTAAAATTATTTTTTTTCATTGCTAAAAATTAAAAGTAAAAAAAAAAAACGAAACCAATGTGTGAAAAAGGGTACACATCCATGACAAGGGACCCTACCACCTAGAGTGACACGATTTATGGCAAGAGATGGAGGCCCATCCTCGAGTTGCCATCTAAGTTGCTATTTTTCCAGGAGAAGGGACGCTCAGCCATTGTTCAACCCAAGAACGAGAGAGGAACAAAAGAGGAGGAGGTAAGCACCATCTAATCTTGGTTTTTGGGCTGGAACAAGGAGGAAAGACTCCAATGTGAGGAGTGCAGGGTCGAGGTGAAGGAAGACCAAGAGTTGCCTGCCTTGCCTGGGGACGTTTTGAGCTATCAAGGTGAGGAGAAAGCTTCCTCGTACATGTACTTGCACATATTTTACTTGTTAAAAATTAGTGTATTTTTGGATGACATCAAGAATCAAGACTGTATGCTGGGGTGTAAGCCCTGGACCCAAAGGGGATTTCAGTTGTGCATGAAAAGGGGTTCGATTCATCCATCTCAAAACTTGATGAGAAGGGATCAGTTCCCAAGTATTAGGAGTTGATGAGTTAATAAGAAAATGGTCGTGAAGGGTACCGATCGGGAAGGACTTAGTGAACCGATTACAAGAGGTACCGTGTAGAACGACCAAGAAGGGGGCAGTGATGCCTCAAGAGACTTTGGCTGTGGTGCCCTCCCAAGAAGAAATAACCAAAATGAATTTGAAAACCCCCAACCGAATGGTCGGGTGGTAGATGGGGAGGGTCAGCCAATACAAGAAGTAACTAAGAAAGGCTAGTTTAATGCATAAATAATATCACCTCTATTATTGCTCTATGGATGCCATTGTGCCTTTTGCATGTAACAAGGACTACTACTACAAAAAAAAAAAACTGACATGCCCAAGGAGGTCGAACCTAGCTGGGGTGAGGAACATGGAGGACGTTGAGAGAGTGGGCGCTACTGGTAGAAGAAGGTGGCTCAGATGCTTCTTTTTGGATGTTGAAATTTCTCTGTAGTTGTCAGCATTTCTTGCGTGGGTTGAACTTTAACGTGGTTGTCTTATTTTGTGATGAATGGTAGTATTTCTTTGTGATTTATTTTGTGAAGTTGGCTGAAATGTAAATGTACGTGTAAGGAAAAAAGAAGAAGAAGAAGAAGAAGAAGAATGGGCATCTAAGACCATAACCATGGTTCAATTATATGAATTTTACTTTAATTCTCAGAAGCTAAGTATGACAAGCAAAATAATTGTCTTTCCTCACAGCTAACTTGACATAAAGGGGTGTGACAGAGAGTTACTCTGATTTAACCTAGAAGGGGTGTGACAGGGTCGTTGCTGCCCTTGTACGAATTGGGCCAGGTATCGTCGTCCTTCGACTTTTGCTGGATGCCTTGTTGTGGGTCGATCTCGCTGCCTTTGTAATTGGACTTCACGTTCGACTCGTTCCGGCTCTTCCTGCGGTTTGGGTTGATCTTGCTGTACTTGGACTTCCCGATTGGCTCCTTCCGTGTGGCGTTTGAAGCCTTCCAGCAGCTGCAGCCTAACACCAGCTTCTTCAACATGCAGCCGCAGAGCGTCTTCCCGCATTTTGGGTCGATGTTGCCACCCTTGGACGAATTGGGCGGGATCTTGTCATCCTCCGGCTTCGGTTGGGTGTCGAAGATGCTGGTGCTATTACATGAAGAAGAATTCGAATTCTGCAAAAGGGAGGAGGAACGAAGAAGTTAGCAGGGGAACGACAGCGCATATGCGAGTAAGTTATCATATACAAAAGGGGATTGCGATCGAGCTGCTACAGCCATGATAGTTGTCGAAGATGGAGGCGGAAAGGGTGGCCGCCGGACTCGTCGGGCCTCTCCTTCTGTGTCTCTCCCACTGGCTGACTGGGCTGTGGCCACCGTGTGCCTTCAACGTCGACAGGCCCTGACGCGATTAGGAAGTTTCCTCTGTGTTTTTCGGGCGTTCGGCCGTGCGGAGTGTTTTTTCCAATGAGTATTGTTGGAGCGCCTTCTCGTACGGTTTCCTGTTCCAATGTTTTTTTTAAAAATAAAAATAAAAATGATATGTAATTGTGATGAATTTATAATATTGTAATAAAATTATTTTTTACAATATTATAATATGTTTAAGATATTTACTTTTTTATTACAATAATTTCTACAACAAAGTATGGATTATTTTTTCTTAATCATTCGTTGAAGTCACCATGTTATAAAAAATGGTATACTTTTCTTACAATATTACAACATAAAAAAGTTGCCTGTTCTTTACAATATTATTGTTTTGTCACTTTTTAAAGAATTTTTTACGATATTATAACAATGTTTACACCGTTACAAAAAAATATAGACTTTTTTTTCTTTTTAACCTCCAATGTTAATTAAAATTTTTTAAAAAAAACGTTAAATTATATACTTCTTTGTTACAACGACAACAAATTTTTTACAATGTTACAATATTTTTGAAACATGTTTTCTCATTTTTTTATAATATTACAATAATTCTTATAATGTTATAAAAATGTCAAATTTTTTTACCAACGTTAACAACATTTTTTATAGTGTCTTAAATTTTTTTTAAGATATTTTAGCATTTTTTACAACACAATAATTACAATATTACAAAAAATTATGCACTTCTTTGTTACAATAAGAATATTTTTTAAAATGTTGCAACATTTTTAATAATATTTTATCATTTTTACAATATTACAGCAAATTTTACAATTTTTTAAAAAATAATAGACTTTTTTTCTCTTTCCAACCTTCGATGTCAATAATTGTTTTTTTATAATGTTGCAAAAAATTGTACACTAAACAACATTTTTACAACGTTATAACTTTTTTAAAAACGTTGTATCATTTTTTACAATATTACAAAAATGTCAAATTTGTTATCAACGTTAATAACATTTTTTATAATGTCTTAAATTTTTTTAAAGAAAGTTTTATCATTTTTTAGTACAGAATAATTACAATGTTACTTAAAATTGTACACTTCTTTATTA